>SZWC01024654.1:21911-36952 GCA_023375785.1 Penium margaritaceum | reverse complement strand
CACACACACACACACACACACACACACACACACACACACACACACACACGTACACACACAATGACCTCTTGACTCGCTCCATCCTGTTCAATCCACATGCAGGGCAACTCATCGGCACGGGCGCCGTCTATATGGTGTTGTCGTATGGATTGGAACCACAGCACATCGTGTTGCCATGACCGAGCCCGAACACGCGTGACATCATGAGCACGCGTGACATCATGACCACACGTGACGTCATGAGCACACGTGATGTCATGAGCACACGTGATGTCATGAGCACACGTGATGTCGTGAGCACACGTGATGTCATGAGCACACGTGACGTCATGAGCACGCGTGACGTCATGAGCACGCGTGACGTCGTGAGCAGGTCGCAAACGTGGCAGCGTTTGTCGTCTAGAGACTCGCAGTGGGTGGCGTGAGAATATCAACCTACTTTGGCGACGTGCCTCCTCATCGGTCAATGATACGCCGCCTCTTCCTGTCACACCCACTGGTGCTATCGATCCGGTGGTAGCGATACCGAAGCGCCGGTAGCATGTTGGGTGCTCGCCTATGTATTGCGATGTCGTCGTTGCTTCTGTCCACGGGTGCATGGTCGATTGCTTCGCATTGCAATGTGATGCAGGAGTGATGTACAGTGATGCATGTAGGTGCCTTAGACTTGGTGGTGTGTGGAATCACCGGCGGGTGTCATGGGAAGAAGCCGGGGGTGTGCACCCTTGGTGTGGTTGGGTCTTTTGCCAGCAGATTTTGTTGTGGCTTGGACGGGGCTACATCAAACTTGAGATTGTATCAGTAGACCCCCTGCGATTGGAAGCCTTTGGAGTTGAAAACAAATCTGTGCTGGTCTGCTCAACGCTATTTTGTGCCGCCTCACACACACGAACTTAAGTGTGGCCTATTGAGCCCAAACTTGGTGCTCGAGCGAAACGCTGGCTGCCCAACTGCGGGAGGGAAGACTCCCACTGAAACATTGGCGCCTTCACTGTAGGTGAAAGGGTGTAACGACTGAATTGAAAGCAAGATACACAAGGGTGTGTAGTTGATCTACAGGTTACATGTGTAGGTGGTGCTAGAAGACACAAATGCAAGAATGCAACGCTTAGGGCTGCTCACCATGAGAGTTTACACAACCATGGCGCAAGAGAGCGTGAGGTTAGGTCACGGCAACAAGGAACGAGCCAAGAAACAAGTCATGGGCCACACGAGTGCTACCCGTCGGGAGCGAGCGAGCGAGCAGTGAGCTCGCTTTCGCTCGCTCCCATACGAGCTCGTGGTTCGAACCACCACTTGCTCGTGGGCATTTTCACAGACCACCCAAAAGCCACCTGGGTATCTTCTTATAAAATAGTCCGTGCCAGCGCCCCCAATTGTATCCATGCTACGCAAGCACATCAAAATGTTGTAAGCATACGTGCGAGGTGAGAATGCCGGTGTGAAACTGTTTGCATAGTTTGTGGCTGAAGTTGGTTGCCCGACGAGAGAGTACGCGCCGACGGCAGGCCCAGCTCGGAGTGTAGCCTCTTCTCTGGTCAATCACCTGCGCAGGTGTGATGGGTGTCGGGACTGACACATAAACCAACACTCCCCCATGACCCACATCCGAACTGCACATAGACTAGCACAAGCACAAGAGCACACCAGCGACGTCACGAGTAGCGACGATGGACTACACACGGACGCACGGCACAACAACTCAGCCAGGCGCATCACGAAAGCACAACACACCCACGGCGTGCACTGCTGCCTTGACGACGTTACTACTCACTGCCTTTGTGAGAAAGTCAGCTTGTTGTTGTCTGGTGTCAACCCACACGATATGGACATCTCCTCCAGCCACACGCTCGCGCACAAAATGATGCTCAACAATGATATGCTTGGTGCGAGTGTGATGCATGCCGTCGTGCTTGGCAATCGCTTTTGTGCTTTGATTGTCACAGCACAGAATGATGCAGCGGATGGCAACGCGCAATTGTTGTAACAGACAACAAAACCAAACACTCTCACACGTGCCTGCGCCAAGAGCAACATGCTCCGCCTCACTGGAGTTGTGCGCAACACAACCTCCCTTGCCACTTTTCCACGAGATCGCTATCCCACCATCAAGGTAGATGTACCCCATGCTGCTGCGAGCATCCACATCATGCGCCCAGTCGCTGTCATTGTACCCATCCACAACCATGGACTACTGTTCACGATAACAGAGCCCAACCCGTGCCGTTGAGAGTGCATACCTGACAACGCGCAGAGCTGCCTCCATGTGGAGCGACCTAGGGCATTGGGAAAACTAAGCGAGAAAGTTCACAGCAAAGGCGACGTCAGCCCGCGTAGTGGTAGCCACATACATTAGGGAGCCTATCACTGGCAGATAATCAGTGACATCCACTGGCTCCCCCAGCTTTGACACGTCCAGTGTTTTCAACAAGCGCTATCCGGTAGGCGTTATTGGTGTGGACGCAGTAGGGACAGACGCAAGGAGGGGAGCGAAGCGCTCCCCCAGGCTCCTGACATAGGCAGCCTGCTGAACGTGAAGGACGCGGCGAGCGCGGTCACGCTCTATCTCCATGCCCAGAAAGACACGGGCCGAACCCAAATATTTCATCTTGTATGCTGACTGTAGCAAGGACTTCACAGACGCAACAGCCTCTTGGCTCGGAGACGCGATGAGCAAGTCATCGACATACACAAGGATGGCAACGAACGGTGCTGACACTGGGGTGACAAAGAGTGCAGGGTGTACCGTGCTCCGACGGTACCCGCCTTTCTCCAGGGTGGAGGTAATCTCCTGATTCCAACACCTCGGGGACTGTAAAGGCCCTTGCGTAGTCTTTAGACTCTGTTAGTGTCGTATGTGAATCCTGGGGGCTGTACCATGTATATCTTCTCATCCAACTATCCGTGTAGGAAGGCGTTGTTGACGTCCATCTGCTCAAGTTCCCAGTCATGGTGTGCCACGAGACTGAGGAGAGCGCAAGCAGTGGTGTAGCGTCCGATGGGAGCGAACGTCTCATCAAAATCTACCCCTGGGACTTGGGAGAATCCCTTGGCAGTGAAGCGTGCCTTGTATTTGTCAAGCTCGTCGTTGGGCTTGTATTTTCGTCGGAACACCCAGCGGGTGTCAGTGACCTTGCGACCTGGAAGCAGATCAACCAGTTCGTATACGGCATGATCGTCTAGAGCTCTCAGCTCATCTCGCATGGCGACATCCCACCGATGTGAGTCAGACGCTGCCCGTGCCTGTCGGACTGTGGTCGGATTAGGGGACGGGGGCGACGCTGCAGTGGTTGTAAGACACTCTGCCATACTGTCAAGCACAGCGCCCTCAAGAGCGCGCTCATGCTCCGTCAAGAGCAGTGTGTATCCAAGGACAGAGCTGGGGTGGACAACCCCTGTGGCCATGCCTAAGGCATCCATGCTGGTCGGCATTGTTGTGGCCTGCTCAGGGTGAGACTGTGACGGTCGGGAGTGAGACGTCGAGACACTGGAAGAGTGAGTGGACAGAACCCGGAGGCGTCCACCACGGACAAAGGGTGAGACGGGTGCAGGACTGGGCGGAGCAGTGGGAGCGGCCATGGAAGGAGCAGGCGGACTGGGGATAGTCGACGGGAGTGTACTCGAGGGCGACACAGAGGAGTGCGCAGGTGAGTCGGACTCAGAGGAGGGAGAAGAGGAGGATGGAGCGGGGGAGACCGGGACGCTGGGTGACACGGCCGGAGAAGGCACCGCGGGTCGTGAGGACACGGTGTCGGACACCTGGGGACGCGACGAGGGGGAAGGCAGCAGGAACTGCAGGGGCTAGAAAGACAGCATGACCGATCTCCCCCCACAACCGAGAAACCGGGAACAGGGGTACAGAGGGTGCAGGACGACTCAAGTCACGAAAAAAGAGAGACTCGAAGAATAGGGCGTCACGAGACTCGACGACCCACTGGCGCTCCGGATCCCAGAAGCGCATGGCATTGGACTCGGCAGACACACCTAGAAAGGGACAAAGACGCCCACGCGAGGAGAGCTTGCCCTCGCGCACATCCTCGGGGAGCCAAACGGACGCAATGCTACCCCAGACACGAGCGAGACGGAGGTCGGCACGAGTGCCATACCAGCGTTCAAAAGGGGTGACCGTACGAGGGAGGGGATTGTGGGGGACACGGTTCCAGACCCAGGTCATGTAACTCATCGCATCGAAGGCAAGAGAGGAGGGAGACCAGACTCAGACAAGAGGGTGCGAACACCATCGGCGAGAGTCCGATTCCAGCGCTCAGAGACCCCATTTTGTTTGTATGGAGCCGATATCTCCAAACACACCCCCTTGGACTCGAGGAACCGTACGGTGGGACCAAGGAATTCACCACCACGGTCACTGTGAAAAACACGCAGGGACCGCTGACACGGCTGTTCAGCCTGGAGAATCCAGGTGTCGAGAACCGAACACACATCACACTTCTGACAAAGGGAAAAAATCCAACGATAACGAGAGAAATCATCCGTCAAAAACATGACATACCGCCTAGAATCCCCAAGGAAGTCATGGGGGAGGGGACCCATGACGTCAACGTGGACTAGGTCAAGGGGGTGAGATGAATGGGAGTCAGAGGCGGCAAATGAGGAGCGATGCATTTTTCCCTGGGCACAGTCCAGATAGTCAGAAGGACAAGGCGGTGGGAAAGTGGCTGGAGATAAGCCAAGAGCAGGCTGGAGGTGAAGCATGCTGGTGACCGCGTCAGTGTGCACATGGCCAAGGCGATGATGCGAAATCTGAACACAGTCAAGGGAGAGAGAGGGAGCAACATGGGCAAGAGAGGAACCAACAGAGGAGTCAGAGGTGGCAAGCAATGGCACACGATAAAGATTATCACACTTGACACCCTGGAGAACCACACGACCAGAAGGACGGGAACGAACAGTACCAACATCCTGACTGTCAGAGAAATCCATGCCCTGATCCTCGAGGGAGATCACCGACAGCAGACTGAGCTCCAAGGAGGGCACGTACAGAATGTCAGGTAAGAGCAATACACCACTGGGCCCAACGAAGAGAACTACACCCACACCCTGAACGGGAAGCAACTGGCCAGAAGCGGTGTGCACAAAGCGAACGGGACCGGCAAGACCCAACGAGACAAAGGAGGCACGATCGGACGTCATGTGGTTGGTGGCTCCAGAGTCAAGGACCCAGAAGCCACCAGTGACACGAGCACGCGGAAGGACACCACACGTGGCAACAATACCGACCGGGGGAGAGGACGAGTCACAGGCGACGAGACGACGTGGAAGGACGAAGGACTGCCAATGCTAGACCCATTGAACAGACATAGACGGCGACACAACCACGTGACCGGGGGGGTCCCCACGAAGAACAGTGTCAGTTTGATAGGAGGACCTTGGCCAAAAAAGTCACATTCTCACCTCCCTGATTGTGAAGGTAGAGACGCTACAGAAGGGACTGCTCCAGCTGGCGCTCGTCGCTGACGAACGGCGCTGAAGACGGAGCAGGCGACTCCGAGGGAGAAGGGAGCCATGGGGGAGGGAAGTAGGCGGTAGAGGGCGGCCCGGAGTAGACGGGTACACCGTACGGCGGCGGCCAGCCCCAGGGATACGGCGCTGGCGGAGGTGAGGAGAGGATGCCAGTAGTGGAATACACCTGAGCAAAGAGGGAACTCGTTGAATGAGATGAAGTACTGGAGCCGGAGCTGGAGCTGGTCGTGGAGGAGGAGGCAGAGCCGTTGGACCGCGCCCAGTGAGCACGCATGGCGCGTGCCAGGCGCAGGTCATCGGGCGGTGCCGGGCACTTCCGAGCAGAGTGCTCGGAAGAGCCGTAGTTCCAGCAGACCACCTCGTTGGGGACACGAGGAGAGACACTTTCAGCGGGCTTCCCCTTGCCGCGGCCCTTGCCACGGCCACGTCCACGGCCCTGAGAGGCAAGGGCTGTAGCCGTGGAGGAGGACGTGGAGCTGGAGGCGGCGCTGGAGGAAGAGGAATCTGTGGTGACAGCGGCAACGCTGGCGACGGCAAAACGATGAAGGCACTTGTTCTGGAGACTGGTCCACCATACAGCAAGGCGCTCATCGACGAAGTCCCAAAGGGCGCTTACAAAAGGAGGGGACCGTGGGGGCACGGGTTGAGACGTGAGGCACTGCAACTCAGCTGGCTTAACGCCGCGGAGGAGATCAGACAGCTCAGGGATTAACCCGTTGACCATGGTGAGGACAGCAGCCAGTTGCCCAGGTGTAGCGGTATCGAGCTCACGAAGGAGCTTGAGCCCGCGGGCCCAGTACGCACCAGCCGATTCGTCCGCACGCATGAGAAGTGTGTTAAACTGCACGGTGAGCGCACTTTGGGCAGCCTGACCAATAACAGAGGTCTGGCGGCGCAGCATGGTGTACGTGCCAATGGGATCAGCTTCTCGTTGAGCAGGAGGGTCCACATTGTAAGTGCCAACATCGTCAACTAGCGTTTCAGGCGCAGCGGCAATGAGAGCGCGGACAGCGCGAGCGGACTCATCAGGGACAGGTGTGAAGGGTGCAACCGCGGGGAAGTAGTATTCCCACAGGCGTTCCCCCTGAGCCTAGGCGCTGAAACGCGTCTCCCATGAGGAGAAGGCGAGCCTAGTGGCCAGAACAGGAGGTTGGGAGAAGAAGTCATGCTGACGTGGTGGAGCGGCGAAGCGGCAGCAGGGGAGTTTTTTGGCAGGTGAGACGACAGCGGTGCTCTGAGGGGACTGGGAAGAGGAGGCACCAACATACGAGCCAGCAGGCGAGACAGACGCAGCAGGGAGGGGCTTAAGCACAATGGCAACGACTTCATCAGCAAATGCGGCGCGATTGTCATTTGCGACTTTGAGGCAATCTTCAGCCTCGCGCTGAGCCTCACGAGCGAGGTTCAGCTGACGCTGCAGATTAGCAATGACTGACTTGTCATCACCAGGCATGGTGACAACTGTGGGACTCTGCCAGAAAAATTTCAGCAGAGTTTCCCCCGCCCCAGTGGGCGTGGAAAAAATGGAAACGTCTTCTACACGTAGAGGAGATGCTGCAGGACAACCCACCCCCAATCAGACAAGACAAGCCACCACAAGAAGTGCAGAAACACAAGCCCAACAGCAAAGGCAAGCAGGTGGAAAGCTCACGAGGCTATGGGAGGAGATGGGCGGCGGAGAAAGGAAAGCAGCAAGGGAACGGCGGCAGCAAAGGTAGCAGCCAAGACAGAGACAGTCGCAGCAGCGGAGACAAGGAGGGTGAGGGCTCCTGTGAGGGCTGACACGCTGAGTGTGGTGGTGAGGACAACAACAGAGACGAGGACGGTGACGATGCTGACGCAAACCGATGGAGAAGCGGATGCAGATGTAGTAGCGGCGGCGGTGGAGGTGCAAATGGATGCCGATGCTGCTGTTGTAGCTGATGCTGCAGATGCGATGGCGGATGCAATAGCGGATGCGGCGACTGCAAGCTGTATGCCTATCTCAGCAGCTGCGGCAGCAACGGGGCCAAGTACCACCACTGTCTCCGTGTAGGTCTCGGCGGCCCTGCCGGCTGATGTGGCGGCAGGGGTATGTGAGGCTCGAGCTGCTGCTGAAAATGTTGGTGCGGTGGGAGCGGTAGCGTCTAGGACAGCAGAGGCCACACGTGGCGTCCTCTAAGAACACCACCCAAAGTTGGGAGAGGCTAATGTCGTCGGCGATGACGACGCGAGGTTGGGGACCGTCGGGAGAAGCGGGAGGGGAAACGCTTACCGAGGGTTGACATGCCGCACCCGCAAATGTAGGCAGCGGGGATCCGGCCGTAGTGTCGTCATCTGCACAACGTCGCGAGCGTGAGAGGTGGTGCGCAGACCGCCCCTCGTGGTACGGCCCAGACTTATGCGATCCGGGGACCTCACGGGACGCCAGCTTGGCTGACGGCTTCACTATGATGGCGGCGGCCTGCTGCGATTGTGGGACTGTCTGCTGCAATGGCAAGGGAGGCGCAATGTACAGGGACGACGTGCCACCACAGTTGAGACTGCCGCGGCCTGTTGCGATTGTTCCTACGACGGTGGTTGCGGTAAGATGGCGGAGGGGTAATGACTTTGCCGCAGGCAAGATGTCGCGGCCTGAGAAGTCGAAAGGTTGGCTGCTACTATGTGTTGGATGTTGTGCCTCTGGGATTTGCTCCGTTCGCGGTGAGGCTACCCCTGCTGACCGGGAGCAGTGACACTGCGTCCCAATCGCGGGTGGAGAAATGAGCCCCGCGCGAACGCTGCAGCGAGATCCGTAGGAACCCCGCAGTCCACGTGCTTAGCGCGTGTGAGGAGGGCAGCAGCAAGGTAGCAGAATGGAAGAGGCGTGCTGATTGCTACTGTTGCGGCTTGCGTGTGGCGACAACGGCACCGGCGACGACGACGGACGTGAGGTGGTCCGCAGGATCGTCGAATCTATGAGTTGCTCGTAACCTGCTCTGATACCAGTAGGTGGTGCTAGAAGACACAAATGCAAGAATGCAATGCTTAGGGCTGCTCACCAAGAGAGGTTTCACAGCCATGGCGCAAGTGAGGATGAAGTTAGGTCACGACAACAAGGAACGAGCCAAAAAACGAGTCACAAGCCACACTAGTGCTACCCGTCGGGAGCGAGCGAGCGAGCGAGCAACGAGCTCGCTTTTGCTCCCTCCCATACGAGCTCGTAGTTTGAACCACCAATTGCTCGTAGGCATTTTCACAGACCACCCAAAAGCCACCTGGGTATCTTCCTACAAAACAGTCTGGGCTAGTACCCCAATTGTATCCATGCTATGCAAGCACATCAAAATGTTGTAAGCATGCGTGCGAGGTGAGAATGCCAGTGTGAAGCTGCTTGCATGGTTCTTGGCTGAAATTGGTCGCCCGACGAGAGAGTATGCGCAGACGGCAGGGCCCAGCTCGGAGTGTAGCCTCTTCTCTGGGTCAATCACCTACGCAGGTGTGATGGGTGTGCAGCAAGGCCAGAGGTCACCACCGTCGGGACTGACACATAAACCAACAACACGGAACCATGGATTGTGAGAGGGAGAAATGCAGGGACATCCCTGTACGACATGCGCCGTGTCTCCATGCTCATGGTACTTAAGATTCACGAGTTTTACAACTGGAACTAATAAAGGGGGAGATCATAAAAAGTGAGTGAGCATGATGTTGTGATTTGTGACGTTCCCGTCGACCTGTACAGTTTATTGTGACCACTCGTTCGTGTCCATGCCCGTGCATATCCCTGATGTGGACCTAGGTGGCGTCGGTGCGTCGTCTGGTCATGGAGCACCTACTCAGAGCTAACCAACGACCGCCCAAGATCCTCGATGCTTTTAAGGACCTTGTGCAGTTTTCCTACAGCCTGTAGGATTTTATCGTTGGACTGGCCGTTGGCCCGATTTGCATGTTTTGCATTGTGTGTCCACCGTTTGATGCCAGATGCATGCATGTGACTAGTCATAGCGTCCGGCTCAAGATCCTACACATCTAGGCTCAGACGGCGTAGCGTTCTTACTGTCTACGCAGAGTTACGGCCAAAACAATGTTTTTGGGCCGGTTTTAGGACACACCTTGCTCTGCCGCGTGCGACACCTACCGTGCGCCGCGGCATGCATTTATGCTGTGGACCTGTCATTTGTTCACTCTCTGCATTACTAAGCTATTGAAGCTTATGAGACTTTGCGCGTCTCCCTAGCCTGACTCTTGTTGTTTCTTGCACCTGCTTGCTTGCTAGTGCGCCAGCTGACTGGACAGTGTCGCCACGTCAGTAGCAGAAAGGTTAGGAAGTTTCCTAACAGTTTCTCATGGTATCAGAGCAGCAAGACCTCTCTCACTCAGTTGCGCCGTAGAGACACAACACCGGCAGCAGTAGTGAGCGTCACCGCAGCCGCCGTATCCTGGGACTCGTTGCAACCATTTGTAGCAGCGACATCACCACAAAATATCCACCACACCGGGTGAGCTGCGGCAGTTTCCAATAACAATCACACCGAACGGCAACAACAGCACCGGGTGGCAGCAGCAGCCGTGTCTGGCTGCCAGTATCTACACAAGAAGAAGGTACATCAGCTCGCAACTGCTCGCGGCAGCGGCTGCGAGAAGCGCGCAACGGTAACAGTAGCTCAGAGTAGCCACAACGTAAGCAGCAGCGGGCAGCAACAGCAGTGAAGCAGCGGCGGCACAAGCAGTAGCAGTGCAGCAGTAGCGATGGCAACTACAACAGCGGCAGCAAGTAGTGCTGCTGCGTAGCACTGCTACAGAGCTACGCAGAAGCTGCGCAGAAGCTGCACAATATTGCGTAGGGATGTGCAGGATTGCGCAAGGTTGCGCAAGGCTGCGCAGGCTTGCGTAGGCCTGCGCAGGCCTGTGCAGGGCAAGGGGGGAGTGGCGTGGTCACCACCACTGAGGAGTCCGTGTGACTATAAAAAAACAGCTGAAGTACAATACGCCAGTGTAAAAATGCAAGCTTTTTTTACTGGCGTAAGAAACGTTGACGTCACTATTGGCTGTGCTGACATCAACAATTTCGGCGTCAAAACAACATTTTTCCTTGACGTTTCAACTCCTCGAGAAATGTTGACGGTTCCAAAATCCGACCAGTTTGACATCCCGGCTCATATTGAGCGCTGACAGTGGTTTTGGACCAGTTTTAGGACAGACCTTGTACTACGGCGTGCGACACCTGCCGTGCGCCACGGCTGGTATTTATGCTGTGGACCTGTCATTTGTTATTCTCTCTCTGCAAATGCTATTGAAGCATTCTGACACTCTGACTTGTGTCTCCTAGCCAAACTCTTGTCGTTGTTTGTACGACCTTTGACTGTCGTCACCGTCTGACCAGGCACTGACGCCTAGTCAGCGGCTGTGTTGCTAGGAAGCTTCCGTGCATCTTCTTATGGGATCAGAGCGGCAAGACAATTATCACCGATCTGCGCAGCAGAGACGCATCAGAGTAGCAGCAGTGAGCGTCACTGCTGCAGCCGATTCATTGGGACCTGTCGACATCACCCGCCTACCTCTCACGTCATCCCTCTTCAGCACATGATTGTGCAGCAGCAACAGTTCCTAGCAACAGCAACCACTCGCAGTAGATACAGCAGGCAACAGCCGCTAGCAGCTGCTCGCATTGGCGCTAGCAGCAGCATGTAGTAGCGGATAGCAGCAGTAGCAGCAAGAACCGAGCAACGGTGAGCGACGAGCTGCAAGCAGCGAGTAGCCAACATGAGCAGCAAGCAACAGCACGTAGCAGTAGCAGCATTGAGCAGCAGCAGAAAGCATCAGCAGCCTTAACAACAGTGTAGCAAAGTAGCAGCGTAGCACTAGCACGCAGCAGCAGCAGCGCGCAGCAGCGCAACTACTGCCACAGTTGTGTAAGCAGCTACACGGATGCTGCTACAGGCGCAGACACAGTAGCAACAGTAGCCGCGCAAAAGAAATTGCGAAGCTTCCGTGCAACCTCCGCGTAACTGCCGTGGAGTAGTTTCCCCCTACGCAGCGGGGCAACAATCACGAGGACTATCAAAAAAAGAAAAAAAAACCGATGTCAGCATTTTTCTTTGCTGGCATCATCAGGTCCGTGCTGACATCAAGAAACCCCTATTGACGTCAGCACTTGCCTTAGTCAAAATTTTGGGTAGGAAGGTAAAACATTGCCAATGTTTCAAATCCACGAGTGTAACGGGCTGAGTCTCCAGCTCGTGCTCTGAAGTCGTCGTCGGAGTTCGCACAATGGCGTTCTCAGTCCGCGTCAGGGGTTTACCCCCTTCGCAAGACTGAGGGGCAATCGTCATCAACGACCCAGAGCAGGGAGACTCGAATTTTTCGAGTCTCCGGAGGCCCATTTCCGTTTTTAACCAAAACCCTGGTTTTGGGACCCAAACCGGGGCTTTGCACCTCGAACTCGTGTGTTCGCACGAGTTCTTTCGTTCGTTTTATGTCGAAGTTCGTCGTAAATGAACTTCGATTCACTTTTTGTCGTTCTGGCGCGAAATCGTCGCGTGCGAGGCACGCTGGCGATTTTGCACCAGTAGTTTCGACCTCACCCTCGCTCCCCCTATCCCTCGTCCTCTCTTGCTCGTTTGCAAGGAGGGCGAGGGGGGGCGAGGGCACGAGGCCACGAGGCCACGAGGCCTCGCCCTCGACACCCTCGTGGCCTCTCAGCCGCCGATCGGGTTGAGGCCGCGATCGGCGGCAGGTGGCTGGCCGGCCGGTGGCCGGCCGCCGGCCGTCCAGCCGGCCGGCAGCGAGCTGGCCGGTGGCTAGCAAAGTGCTGGCCTCCGGCCAGCCTCGCTGACGCGAGGGGTGGTGCGCAACCACCCCTCGCTTCAGCGAGGTGGGAGGGCCGAACCGGCCCTCCCGCTACATTCCTCCCCACTTATTATGAACCGTCCCGGTTCATGAACAACAAGTAGGATTGTCAGTCAGTGAGTCATCAACATTGTGAAAGAAAATTAATAATTTCAATCANGGCCGGGCGGTCACTTGGCCGGCCGCCGGTCGTCCAGCCGGCCGGCAGCGAGCTGGCCGGCGGCCAGCGAAGTGCTGGCCGCCGGCCAGCCCTCGCTGACGCGAGGGGTGGTGCGCAACCACCCCTCGCTTCAGCGAGGTGGGAGGGCCGAACCGGCCCTCCCGCTACATTCCTCCCCACTTATTATGAACCGTCCCGGTTCATGAACAACAAGTAGGATTGTCAGTCAGTGAGTCATCAACATTGTGAAAGAAAATTAATAATTTCAATCACCAGCTAAACATGAACACGTGCATGGTACTTAGACCTAAGCTACAGCTTGTAGGTCAGCACGGCTGGCGGCCTCCCCCCTTTAGGCTGGAGCGTCCGCGCGACAACCATGTTGGGCGTCCCCAACCTCCTATGGTTGTTGTCCATGAATGCTGCCCTATGGGAATGTTGTTCACTTTTTCCGCGTTCAGGTAGTACCTCCTGCCACGCTTCGATCTGTGCGAGCTGCAAGCTTGCTCAAGTACTCGTTGACCACCCCTGTGGGCAACCGAGATTCGGGCTCCCATGAATTATGTTCAGGTCCACAACCGGCCCAATGAACGAGGTACTCGTTGACAACGCGCGACCGAAGAGTACGCTTTCGGTGTTGGAGTAGGCGAAGGACCTCGTAGTGGCCGTCGGCAGCCAGGACTGCTGGCGGTGGCTGAACGGTTCCTTCTGCCGTGTATGGAGCCAGCAGGCTCACATGAAATACGTCATGTATCTTCATACTTGGCGGAAGTAGCAATCGGTATGCCACTGGCCCGATGCGTGCCACAATGGGAAACGGCCCAATCCACTTCGGTAGAAGTTTTCTTGCCCCTGGCGACTTCAGCCGAAGGTTTTTAGTGCTAAGCAGCACTTTGTCACCGATGTCAAACGAGACCTCTCGGCGAGCTTTGTCGGCATAAGCCTTTTGTCGCTGCCGAGCTGCTTGAAGGTGCCCCTTCGCCTCCTGTAACAAGGAGTCGATGCGCTCGGCAAAGGCTTGAGCAGAAGGAACCTGCCCTCCTGTACTCCCACTCTTCACCAATGAAGAGGGTACCACTGGATGCCGACCACTGTTCAACACACACGGCGTGAATTGTGTGGACTCGTTCACCGAGTTGTTCACCGTAAACTCTGCCGGTGCTAGGAATTCGTCCCAATCATGCATGGCAGGGTCCACGTACATGCGGAGCATCTGCTCCAGAGTGCGATTCATGTGCTCTGTTTGTCCGTCAGTTTGAGGGTGAAATGCCGGCGACATTTGCGACTCACTGCCGAAGTACTCGTGCATCTTTTGCCAGAACTTACTAGCAAATTTTTGATCTCGATCGGAGATACTGCACAATGGCAAGCCGTGGTACTTTACGATACCCTCAAAGAAGAGACGAGCGGTCTCCTCTGCGTTCACGTCAGTGGTTGTAGGAATGAAATGTGTCATCTTCGTCAAAAGATCCACAACCACTAGTATTGCATCGTGGCCACGGGCCGTGTCCGGAAGACTAGTAATGAAGTCCAGGCTGACGCACTCCCATGGAGTCCCAGGAATGGGGAGCTGCTGGAGGAGTCCAGCAGGCTTCTTGATACTAGCCTTATTCCGAAGACATGGGACGCATGTCATGCAATACTTACGGATATCGACACTCCACCCTGGCCACCAATAGTGGTCCGAGAGTGCCTGTCCGGTCTTTCGGGGTCCCATGTGACCTGCGACCGGCGGGTCGTGGAACTGGGAGATAACCTTTGCTCGAAGGTCTCCCGATTTTGGCACAACAACTTGTTCTCCGTGCCAGAAGATTCCTGCGGCCTCCACCAAGCCGTACTTGTCCAGATTTCGAGAGTCTTGAAACCAAGAATCCACGCAGTATCCCATTCGGATCCTGTTTACAAAACCGTTGTAATGGATAATCTCTCGTGGTGGTTGCCGCATAGGTGCATGGGGATCTGGTGGTTGTACGGTTGCTGTTTCAATGGCCATAAAACACCCACTGACCTCGGTGGTTGCTTTAATTTCCACAGGCTGTCGGCTTAGTGGATCGCCCACATTGATGCGTCCTGGCCAATATTCCCATGTGAACGAGAATCGACTCAGGTATTCGCTCCAACGCGCCTGTCGTCTTGACAGGTTCGGTTGCGTTTGGAAAAACACCAATGGATTATGGTCGGTCACGACCGTCACACCCCCTTCAGCACCCTCGAGGTAACAACGCCACATCTTGAAAGCGTGTACTACCGCAAGGAGCTCTTGATCCCCAGTCGTGTACCGCGTTTCCGTGGATATGAGCTTCCAGCTCTCATACGCAACTGGGTGACCGTTCTGCATGAGGACGGCTCCAAGTCCAACTACCGACGCATCACATCGAACCTCCCACGGTTGCGATGTATCCGGAAGAGCTAGGACAGGTGCCGTGGAGAGAAGCTCTTTGACTTTGAAAAAAGCGTTCTCGTAATCAGATGTCCATTCCCAACGCACGTCTTTTCGCGTGAGCCTGGTTAGCGGTGCTACCAGGGTCGAATACCCTTGCATAAACCGTCGAAAGTAGTTTGCAAGGCCGAGGAAAGACCGAATCTGCCC
>SZWC01024654.1:0-21745 GCA_023375785.1 Penium margaritaceum | reverse complement strand
TCCGAGTTGCTTGGCGAACGTTCGGTTCATTTCTCCTTGGAAGGTTGCCGGGGAATTTGTAAGCCCGAAGCATAACACTCGGAACTGATAGTGTCCCATGTGCGTTCGAAACGCGGTTTTGGGCACATCATCTTCCGTGATGCGAATTTGATGGTACCCTTGAGACAAATCCAAGGACGAAAATACTTTTGCGCCTTGGAGTTGGTCAAAAAGGTCCTCAATCCACGGTAAGGGGAATCGATTTTTCATCGTCAGCTTGTTCAACGCCCGGTAATCTACGCACATGCGTAAACCACCATCCTTTTTGTTCACAAAAAGGATCAGCGTACCGTACGGCGAGCTACTTGGCTCGATCCATCCTTTTCCAAGGTACTCTTTGATTTGGCGTTCGGCCTCTCGCCTTTCTGCTGGACTAAGGCGATACATGGGTCTAAACGGAGGAGTCGTCTCCGGTTGCAGCGGGATCGTGTGGCCCATGTGTCTTTCTGGTGGAAGCCCAGCCGGTGGGTCTTGGAATACATCCAAGAATTCCGCCAATAGAGATCTGATCTCTTGTGGCGTGTCTTCCATCACGTCGTCCTCCACTTTCTGCAGCTGAGCCAAGAAGTATCGACAACCTCGTTGAATACGTCTTTTGACCTGCATTGCAGATAAGCTGGCATGGACTTTGAGTCGGGTCGGTGATAATTCCGTACTCGGAATCAACGTAAAGCGGCGTTGTCCTTTTCGGAGGATCAAACGCTTTGATTCAAAGCACATTATAGCCTTGTTGTCACGGAGCCAGGGATCGCCTAGCACCACGTCAAACGGGTGAAGAAGGTTGAGTACCTTCAATGTGACACTCTGTGTGTACCCTTGAATACAATTTTTTGCTTTACAAGTACCGATTACGGGTACCGTACGGTTGTCACCGACAACAACTGCGCCATTCGATGGCTCGTACTTCAGGCCAACCTGACGGGTAAAGCCAAGGCTAACAAAAGAGTCGTCCCCTCCAGTGTCAGCAAGTACGTTCACGGGAGCACCAGCTAGGTGTCCTTTGAACTGCATCGTCATGTTGCCTCCACTCTTCCGAGTGAACAGACACGACGACGGTAAGCCGAGTTTGTGATAAACATCCAATCTGTATGACGGGCGTCGCAACTCCCATGATTCATCCACTTGAGTCCACATCTTGTGGGCACGTGTGAATTTGGCCAGCACCTTCTAGTCATTCAATTTCACTGGATCGAAATCGTCGACTAAGGGTACTGCGAATGTGATTGAACTCATCGCTTTGAGGGCGTTTGCTTCAATCACTGTGTTACACAAATCTTGCACAGTGGTTGGTGTCGCCACCACTAAGCAAGTTTGGTCATGCATCTCGTATGGTGATGCAAGATTTAGTGGGCAATGTCAATCAGCAAGTGCAGAATGATGTTCAATGAGAGGGGAGAGAACAACAGAGAAATTTGAACTCATAAAAAACTCAAATTGTTTAACATCCTCGTCTGAAAACATGAACTCACACTCGTGATCCAGTTTTACCCCTGAGTGGTCCCCACTGACGTCACTCAGGGATGGGGAAAACCCGCCCCACGGCCCTGTCCGTTACCACGGCCGGGCTCATTGCCGCGACCGCGACCCTGTCCTTGGCCTTGTCCGAGGCCTCCTCCTGCAACATCCCCACGAGGTGCTGCTGGTGCAGCTAGCGCCGCGGCCCCTTGACCACCAGCAGCCTCAGGGCACTAAGCCCTAAAGTGGCCCGGCTGCATGCAGTTGTGGCAGAGCCCTTCGTGGAAGGCTGCGTTGCGACGCTCACGCGCCGCCTGCAGCTCGTCATTCTCGCAGCTGCGCTTTTTTTTGGGATCCTTGTGTCCGCCAGCCTTCTTGGCTGGAGGGTTTGTAGGCTACTTGCCCTTGGCCCCGCCTCGCTGTCCAGCTGACCCATCAGCCCCTGCAGCGTCCACGCGCATGTCGCGACCTTGTTGTGCACGTGCGTTCGGCCGTGCATCAGAGTAGTGCTTCGGGTTCGCCGAATACACTTCGCTCATGTAGTCGCGCAACGCCCTCTAGCTTGTCCAAGCTTGGCCAGTGGCTGTCGTGGTGGTCTTGTCCTTCAGCTTCTCGCTGGCGAGACCATCACGTAAGTACTCTAGCAGCATGCACTCCGGGTACTTGAACGTCTGAGTGCCATCGCCCTCGGTGAAGCTTTCGGCTTCCTCCACGAGTGCGGTGAACTCGCTCAAGTAGGATTCGAGCGAGCTACCCAGCTGCCTGAAGTCCTTGATCTTGTGGAAGGTACGCTGCGCCTCCTCAGGTTGGGTGCACTTCTTGCGCATGATCGCGCAGAAGGCCTCCCATGGCATGGGCTGCCACTCGAGGTGCGGCTGCTGCGTAGTCCACTCCTTGACCACGTACTTGAAGAGTTTATCTTCAAGCCGCGTCGTGGCAAGGTCGCCCCACTGGCTGAGTGGAGCCTTGTGGACACGTAGAACGTGCTCCATGCGGTTCAGCCAGTCGGTCAGCTTCACGCCCTTCCGGAAGATCTCCACACTGTGGAGGAAGGACGTGTTCATGACCGACCCCGAAGTCGTCGAGGTAGGCAAGTCGTCGCTGCCATCGGCAGTGGCCTCCGCAGCTGCGGCACGCTGTGCTTGCTGCTGCATCCGCACCTGTGTCACGCTCTACAACGTCTTGTCGAGGTCTTTGCATCGGCGGCTTGCCTCATGGGCGGCCAGGTACTGCAGCTGGCGATCACGGTCAAGGTCCGTGATGCTCTGCCCGACGTGGGCCAGCAGGTTGGCGAACGCGAACTTGAGCTCTGATGTCGTCAGAGCATCGGCGATAGCCTCCAGGGCCTCACGTTGTCCGTGCACCCTTACCCACTGCAAGAGGGTACGGTTCGCGTACACGCCTCCAAGGAGTCCCACCTTTCGAAGGAGACTATCGTCACCGACGACGCCCGAGTGGGTGCTACCCTGCCCCATTGCGGCCACATCGTAGGAAGGGGGGTCCGCCCCCACTCCTCCGAGTGGTGCCGTATCTCCACCGTCGGTGGTGATCTTGAGTCGGCCTGCCGCCTCGGCAGCAAACTCCGCAAGCCTACGACGGCCATCGCAAATTGCCTTTGCGGCGTCCTCGTCCGGCTCGTTCTTGCGAGAACTTCCCGTGTGACTGCTTTCAGCGCCCTTGTTGCTCTCGGCAGTCTCGCTGCCATCGGCAGCTTCAGGCGATGCGGCGGGCTCCTTTTCCTTCTCAAGCAATCAGATCGAGCTCGCCGCACGACGATGGCGATGGTCGCGATCCTCATCGCCTTCACCATCGTCGGTGTCGTGCTCTTCGTCGGGGTCTTCCTCCGGAAGATCCTCCTCCATCGCGTCGTCCGTCGTATGGGGGTCGCCCATGTGCGCGTCGACACCCTCGTCGAGCACCTTTGCGGCCTCCGCACGCTTCTCGGTGTCGCCGAGGTTGGCGTCGGTTGCCTTAGGCGGTACGGTTGCCTTCGGCGGCACGGTTGCTTTAGGCGGCACGGTTGCCTTAGGCGATACGGTTGCCTTTGGGTTGGCAACCGTGCTCGCGGTGGTGGCTCCCAAAACTTGGATTCCGCCAAGGACGTGTAGTGAGAACTTCACCACCTTGCCCTTGTTGGCCTTAGACGGTCCGGCACTTGCCATCCCGTCGCACGTGCAACTAGCACGTGAAGGTCGTTGTGAGGATCACCCCACAACGAGGAGGAATCGCCTCCTAAGACGTTGCTCTCACAATCGGTGAGGCAATTTCAATTTAAATTTCTATTTTCCTAAGCCGCCACGTCGGCACAAGGTCGTGGGTTTAGAAACTAGTCCTCCTAGGCCGTGACTCACGGCACTTGGTAGCAACTAGGATCTAGGAAAACAGAAAATCACAATACAAGGGAGTAACAAGGAGTGTGAGTACCGCTCACAAAACTAAGCCAAAGAACAAGAAGGCAAACAAGTACAAATTCAAGAACGAAAAGACTACTTTTCTTCTTGTCTTCTTGTCTTCTTCTCTTCTGGTCTTCCTTGGTCTCTTCTTGCGTCTTCTTGTCACGTCTCGCGCCCCTTGGCGGCGTCCTCCTTGAGCCGGCGGCGTTGGGGGAGCCGCCAAAAGTCCCCAAGGTGTCTCCTTCCTTCTTTTTAGGGTGCTCTCAGGCCGTGAGAGTCCCTAAGCTTGGGGAGGGGCGCTGTCCCAATTTTTGGATGAAGGGGTTTTGAAGGAGTCTTGAAAATGGAGAGGATTTTGTGGTTTTGGAGGGTGGGAACTCCCCACCCCGCCCCACAAGAATCTTCCTCGCCCTCTGGAAGTGAGGACAGGCTGGAACAAAGACTCTCCACCAAGTAGAGATTTTTTCAAGCTCTCTAACGTACTTTACGGCGCTTCAATCCGTGAAGTGTTGATGCCGTAGTCCCTTCTGGCGTTTCTGCTGCTGCTTGCAGCTGCCGGCGGCGTTTTATCTATGTCGTAGCCGCCGTTTCCGTCGAACCCTTCGTCACGAGGGTCGTCTGGCTCTGAGAACCACTGTAACGGGCTGAGTCTCCAGCTCCTGCTCTGAAGTCATCGTCGGAGTTCGCAGAATGGCGTTCTCAGTCCGCGTCAGGAGTTTACCCCCTTCGCAAGATTGAGGGGCAATCGTCATCAACGACCCAGAGCAGGGAGACTCGAATATTTCGAGTCTCCGGAGGCCCATTTCCGTTTTTAACCAAACCCCTGGTTTTGGGACCCAAACCGGGGATTTTTACCTCGAACTCGTGTGTTCGCACGAGTTATTTCGTTCGTTTTATGTCGAAGTTCGTCGTAAACGAACTTCGATTCACTTTTTGTCGTTCTGGCGCGAAATCGTCGCGTGCGAGGCATGCTGGCGATTTCGCGCCAGTAGTTTCGACCTCACCCTCGCTCCCCCTATCCCTCGTCCTCTCTTGCTCGTTTGCAAGGAGGGCGAGGGGGGGGCGAGGGCACGAGGCCACGAGGCCTCGCCCTTGAGGCCCTCGTGGCCTCTCAGCCGCCGATCGGGCTGAGGCCGCGATCGGCGGCTGGTGGCTGGCCGGCCGGTGGCCGGCCGGTCACTTGGCCGGCCGCCGGCCGTCCAGCCGGCCGGCAGCGAGCTGGCCGGCCGCCAGCGAAGTGCTGGCCGCCGGCCAGCCCTCGCTGACGCGAGGGGTGGTGCGCAACCACCCCTCGCTTCAGCGAGGTGGGAGGGCCGAACCGGCCCTCCCGCTACAGCGAGAAACATTGATGTTTATACAATCCAACAAGTTTAACATCCCGGCCCATATTGAGCACTGACATGGCTCCAGTCGGTGACACGGGCAAAGGACCACTAGATCCCTCCTCCTCCTCCTTAGGAGTCATGAGCCCACACTCACTGGTTGATGAGGACCTGCGGAGTCAGCAGGATGACATGCATCGCCTGTAGCAGCAGCAGATCGATGCCATCCGTACGCTCACTGAGCTTCTTCGAGGTCAGTCCACGGCCCCACAGCAGGCCTCAGAGGGAGTCAGCGGTGCCATACCTTGTGCTCAATAGTCAGCACCTGCACCGATGATAAGAGCAGGACGTAATCCGTCGCCTCTTGATCCTTGGAATGAGGACCCTGACACGCCAGGTATGGAGGATGACGCTCACGAGAGTGAGATTCGCGTGCTTCAGGAGCGTCTTCGCCATCTGCAAACGAGTTCTTGGCCCCCATAGACATCTGGATCCCCTTTCCCAGAGATCTAATTGTCGCTTGATCCCTACCTTGGCGACATTCCTCGTCCCGGCGTCTTCCCCATCCCTTGTCCTTCTCAACCTGTGGTTGCTCTCCCTACGGAGCGACAGGATTTCGAGACACCGCCCCCACGATATGTGAGCAAGGACAGCTTTCATTGCTGGGAAATTCTTTTCTTGGTCTGGTCCACTTCAGTGGGGGTGTGTCCCTACTATCACATTCCATGCCAGGTTACGGATTGCACTCAGGTGTTGAAAGCGGCCAGGGCAATGGATGGACTCCTTTACACCATGCCGTGCAAGATAGTCATGGATTTTCGCCTTTTCCTTGGGGAGGCTGGCATAGGCGCAGGTGCTGATCCACGTCGGCGCTGGGATCTGGGATTTTCCCTACTTGCTGCTCAGACGCACGCCACCCGCACGGCTCACATTCACGCCTTCCACTCCCTTTGTGAGGGACCTGCACATCCCGCAATAGATAGTGGCGGCAGGCCATGCGCATCTACACGTGCCTTGGGATCTCAGGAGGTATACAGTTGTGAGCGCTTTGCACGATCATGATCGGAGTTTATCTTGAGCACACAGACATCTTCTCGAGGTACAGCAACGCCGTGCTCAAGCCCTTCTCCACCTCTCTTCAGCTACTTCCTTGGACACATCAGCTTTTCCTCCAGGTCACTTCTGCCTGTGAGGCAGCCGTGACCCATCAGGAGAGTTCTCTCGCTGCATCGGTCATCGCGTCGCCACCAGTGCCCCTCTTTTAGGATACTCCTCCATCATCTGGCACATCCTCCTCTTCCCCTTCCACCCCGATTACCGTGACTCAGATGCGGGGTGTGGCAGCAATGACACAGGGGAAGAAGGGGAAAAGGAGGCACGGTTTGGGCCAACAGTATTCGTAGTAGCAACAGACACCGAGCAGTAGCCGTGGACATACCGTCCACTGCTACAACTGTGGAGGTTATCATCGCTACACCAAGTGCCAGCAGCCGCTTGACTGGGTGTGGATCACTCGCGGTCTTCAGGCTGCACACGCACAACGGTCTGTGTCGAGCAGCACAGCCTCTGGTCGCATGGCGACCACGACTGCAGCAGTTCCCGCCACAGTTCTCGGAGCAGTTCCCGTTTCCCCGCCGGCGAGCAGTGGCGGCCTGGACCCACGTGATCGCACCATCACCGAGCTCTGTCACCTTCTGGCGCTTCGTTTCTACGGAGGTGCAAGTGTACCGTCACAGCCGGGTGGTGCACAAACTATTTGTTTGTCTGTGCTCATAGATCATTATGACTCATGTGGGGGCATGTGATGATGATGGGCCTAACAGTACCGATTGGATTCATGAGTCTCACCTTTGTGCCCTTCGTCGTAACTCCTCACATGTTGCTCAACGTCTGACTGAGGCCGAGTGTTCCATTTCCCGTTGTACAGTGATGTCCTCCGGTCGTGATCTTGGTGGCACTTGGATCATCGATTCTTGTGCCACTAACCACATGACCTGTCATCCTAGTGAATTTGTGGTTCTCGGTCTTGTTGCATCTGTTTGCTCCGTTTACATAGGCTCTAGTCAGTCAATGCCGGTCCAGGTTGTTGGGATTGTGTTTCAATGGCCCGTCTGGCCCCCTATATCTTTTTTAGGCGCTTTTTGTGCATGACCTTGAGCTCAGCTTGCTTTCTTTGCGTCCCTGCACATTGATGGGACTCTCTATGGAGTATACTACGGACTCTGCGACTGTGACCTCTGTTGATACTGGTACCATTATTCTCTGTGCCTCCGTTGTGGATAATCTGTATCGTGTTTCTCAGATCTCTCCTCCTTGCTTCCCTTCTCCTCCTGCTCGTGTGTTTGTCACTGGTGTTTTCTCTGCTGAGCACCAGCGATGCTTGTATCATCGCCTGTGTCACGTGGGCTCTGACACTGTGTCGAAGCTAATTCGGACATAGTCCGCACTCGGTCTTGACGCGGCCTCTTTCAAGAAGCCACCCAAGACCAAGTGTTTCTTCTGCGCTCAGGTAAGATGCATCGCTGCACCTACTCTGACTCCCGTTCTCGAGCTCTTCGTCCTCTCAACTTGGTCCACTCGGACCTTCTTAGTCCTCTCCCTGTCGGATCTGATCGGGCCCGATACGTCTTAACACTGACTTATGACTTCACCCGGATGCGGTGGGTCTACAACCTGCGCGAGAAGAGTGATACCGCTCTTGCGGTTCGCCTCTAGTTAGTGATGGCTGAGCTTCAGTCCCGCCACACATTGCATACATTCCGCTCGGATCGCGTCAGCGAGTTTCTTGGCGAGATGGATATTTTCTTTGCCGAGCATGGGGTTTTTCACCTGGTCTTCGCTCCTGCTCCTCCTCAGAAGAACGGTGTCTCTGAGCCCTGGAACTGCAACATGGAGGATGCGGTTCGTACTATGCGGTCTGAGTGCGGTCGTCTGGAGTCCTTCGCATTTGAAGGCTTTGCCTATATGACTTGGCTTTGGAACTGCCTACTACACGGTCCTCTTTCGGACCACGTTACACCGTACGAGCTCTAGTTTGGCCACCGTGCTGATCTGCGTTTTGCTCGTGTCTGGGGATCCGTGGCTTCTGTGTGGTACACTGAGGACCAGTAGGTGTCCAAGGTCTCCCCGCGGGGTTGCCTGTGTGCCTTTGTAGGAATTTCCCCACGGTCGAAGGCCTGGAGTTTTTGGGACCCGGCCCGTCGTCGAATCGTTGAGTCCCACGACGCGCTCTTCTTTGAGTCTCTCACCTACCGTGACCTGACTTCAATCACGTTGATGTCTGTCACGCATGTTCCTACCTGTGAGGTTCTTGATGGATGATGGAGTCTGGGCCTACGAGCACCTCTCGTCCGGCTGATGTGTCCGTTCAAGCCCCCTCCATTTCTTGGTCTCTGACTCTTGATGACCCAACGATCATAGCTGTCGGCCCAGAGACCTCTCCAATCCAGCCTGCCTCTACCCCGGTTCCCTCACACCACACAGGAACCCATGATTATTTACCCATGTCCACGAGTACTCCCACCTCTATGCGTGATCCTGCATCTGCCCCTGCCACTATACCCAACCCTGTGCCTCCCATCATTTCACTAGCATCTTCTTACACTCCATCACCTGCGCCTTTGCGTCAGTCCTCACAAGATATGGACGCGCCTTTCCCTGAGCCTAAGGTGAGCTCCTTGAGCCCAGGTTACTCGCATGAGCCCGGTCGTCGTCTTTGACCACTGGACCCCGGAGTCCAGCGAGTGTCCGGTCCCACACCTAGGCGCTCCACTCGCAGCATTGCGAGTGGTGATTCCGGCACAATGGCCCTAGGCTTGAGTGTCCGCACAGATCTCACAGAGGTACATCCAACGTGTCCTCTAGGGCACGATCTAGTAACTTGCAAGTTTGTCATCGCTTATGACGCATGGCTGACCTCGTTGTCGTCCAGCCCAGCTCTGAGGCTTGTGCACTCGTCACTCAGAGCTCTCCCTCGATGGCGCCTGATCTGGGCACACTGAGGGAAGCTCTCTCATCAGAGGATGTAGACACCCGGTGTGCTGCCTGCGAGGATGAGCTTTGTGCCATCTGAGAGCACGGAGTTTACAAGCTAGTCGACCTTCCACCTGGGAGGAAGGCTATTCAGGTCAAAAGCGTCTTTTACAAGAAAGTGAAGCCGGATGGCTCACTGGAACGCCACAAGGCTCGCATGGTCTTCAAGGGGTATTCCCAGATCGAGGGCATCCATTACACTGACACCTTTGCACCTGTCGGCCGCATGACCTCAGCTCGCGCCCTGTTCAGTGTGGTGGCTCAGCATGACTGGGTTCTGCACCAGATGGATGTGAACAATGCGTTCCTCCATGGCTCTCTGGATGAGGAGATCTACATGGCTCAGCCACCAGGCTTTCAGGACGGTGACAAGGTCTGGCGCTTGCGCAAGTTCTTGTACGAACTCAAGCAGTCTCCTTGGTGCTAGAACCAGGAGATTACAGGCACTCTGACTCATGTGGGATATGTACAAAGCGAGGTAGATCCCTCTCTCTTTTTCTGACGGTCGCCTGAGTGGTTCACTGCCATCCTGGTGTACGTGGATGAAGTTCTGATCGTGTCTCCGTCCATGGAGGCCATGAAGGAGGCCAAGGCGATCCTCCGGATTGCCTACAGGATGAAGGACCTTGGTCCTACAGCGGTGTTTCTTGGCATGGAGATCATGCAAGACTGCAGACGTGTGACACTTGAGTTGCATCAGGCTCGACACGCACGTGTTGTGGGGGAGCGTTTCAGTGACCTCCTTGGCACAGTTCCCACGGCCTCCACACCTCTCACACCTGATGGGCAGGATGCCCTAAAGGTTGACGATCCTACATAGCTGGGGGAGACAGTGGATGTGACCTTGTACCTCCGTCTCATGAGATCTCTGATGTACCTAGCCACTGCCATACGCCCCGACATTGCTTTTGCCGTTAACCTCCTTACATAGTTTTCGCAGGCTAGAGCCCTTCATGCATCTGTGCGAGTGGTGTGGTACGTGGTCTCCACATCGTACATCGGACTCTGCTTTCGCCGGCAGTGTTCGGTGGTTCTTGACGGCTACAGTGATAGCGACTAGGCTTGGAGTCCACATGGACGCAGTCACACCGGCTGCGTGTTCCTGCTCGGTGGTACCGTTGTGTCCTGGCGCAGCGGGAAGCAGGACTGCATTGCACATAGCTCGTCAGAGGCAGAGTATGTTGCTCTGGGTGCAGGGGCTGCTGAGGTAGTGTGGCTGTAACGCCTTTTCCTTGAGTTGGATCAGTCAGTGCCCGCCATTGTGCTTCGCTGCGACATCCAGAGTGCTCTTGCCATTGCAGAGAACTCTGGTGTTTTTCATGCTCGCACCAAGCACATTGTGGTTGAGTATCATTTTGTGCGTGATCTGGTGGTGCGACACATGATCTTCGTCATATGGGTCGGCAGTGACATGCAGCGTGCTGATTTCTTGACGAAGGCATTGGCTCGCGGGACGTTTCTCGTGGCCATTCAATCGGTTGGGCTTCGCCCGTTGCCTAAGAATGGTTGAGTGCGAGGTGATTCTGTGTCTGTGTTACAACTGCACATGTTGTTGCATTCATATCAGTGCTACACGTATATGGACATGCGTACCATCGGGTCATGGAGGATTGTTGTGATTTGTAACATTCCAGTTGACCTGTATAGTTTACAATGACCACTCGGTCGTGTCCATGCCTGTGCAGATCCCTGATGCGGACCTAGGTGGCGCCTGTACATCTTCTGGTAATGGACCACCTACTCGGAGCTGACCGACGATCGCTCCAGAGTCCTCGATGCTGTCTGGGACCTTCTGCAGTTTTTCTACAGCCTGCAGGGTTTTATCGATGGACTGGCCGTGGGCCCGATTTGCATCTTTTGCATTGTGTGTCCACCGTTCGATGCCGGATGCATGCATGTGACCAGTCATATTGTCCGTCTTTAGATCTTGCACGTTTAGGTTCAGACGGCACAGCGTTCAGACTTGTCTGTGTAGAGAAACTGCAAAAACAGTATTTTGGGCCATTTTTAGGACAGACCTTGCACTGCCGCGTGCGACACTCACCGTGCGCCGCGATAGGTATTTATGCTTTGGACCTGTCATTTGTTATTCTCTCTCTGTAAATGATATTGAAGCATTCTGACACTCTGATTTGTGCCTCCTAGCCAAACTCTTGTCGTTGTGTGTACGACCTGTGACTGTCGTCACCATCTGACCAGGCACTGACGCCTAGTCAGCGGCTGTGTTGCTAGGAAGCTTCAACGCAACTTCTTACAGTCAACCGTGTGCCCTGGTTTCGATCGATGAGAAAGTTTGCAATGTACTCCATAAACACTCAGGCTCTACGGTGACACACCGGTTTTACCGATTAGCCAGGCTAGGCAAGTTTAGGCCTCCCAAGATGTCGGGACATGTCAGTGTGTTGGTTTTGTGTCTTGTACACACTGTGACCTCTTGCCTCGCTGCACACCACTCTCGCCAGTGATGCAGGTGACTGACAGACAGACAGACAGACAGAGAGAGAGAGAGAGAGGAGGGACGCTGCTGCTGCCTCACTCGTCGTCATTAAGCTATCGTCGTCGGCCATGGTGGCAAACAGTTACATGGTGCTGATTGAATCCTCCTAATTTGGTCAACCGGGTTTAGCTCCTTGGATGGAGCACTGCGATATGCAGTGAGAAATACAAACGCAGGAGAAAAACAGGTTTGGGGGGGGCTGTTTCGACACCCGCGTGGTGGAGGTGAGACCACGAGCGAGAGTGAGCTTGTCGCTCTTTCTCTCTTAGCTCCCTCGCCGACGGGGATCGCAATACTCTCTTGTGACTGCGTGACTTCGTGCTCTTTGGTTGACATCCCTCGTCCATGTCCATGCCATGTTCTTGTTCTATGGACTTGCTCATGTGACTGCCAAGGGTCCCAACTCACAGTCTCTCCTCTCTCCTCTCTGTCGCGATGCATCGGTGTACGTTGGAGGAAAGAGAATTGGCAAGCAGAACGCAAGAGTGGATGAAAAGGCGAAGCTGGCCTCCGAGGCATGATAAAACACCCTGAAGCACAAGGAAGCACCGCCACAAAAGAAGGAGGGCTGGAATGACAAACTAGACCACCACTCATGGACAAAGGTGATGTTGGAGCAGCTGAGTCGGGTGGATAAAGGTGCGTGATGGCAAGAGCAAATGAAGGAGGAGTAATGACGGGGGCGCCAGGAACCTGAATGGAGGAAACTGAAGGCATGCTTGCCTCTCCTATGGTACTGTCTCCACCGGACGTCATACTCAGAGCTGGTACATGATCCTCCCCGAGTGTGGGTGTGCGAGATCCTGATAGTGGAAAGATCTGGTCGATAGTAGTGGTGATCCAATGCTCTGACAGTCGCTCCCGCACTGCCATCACCTCCCACTGCAGCATCTCTACATGCTCCTGTAAGTCAACGTAATCTGCCTCGGACATATGGAGGTGGCACATGTCTACCTCGCGTAGGATCAACTCTGTCTCACTGGATGCTACACATGCAGAACTTGCAATTACAGCTCCATCTGCATCTCTGCTACTGAAGACGATGGAGTTGGTGCTACTGCACCCTCTTGGGTTCAACCAAACTCACAATGTGCTGAGATGGTGGAACATCGGACGTTGTCGCAGGTGTCGCATCTACACCATAGCTTGTGTCTGTCATACGAGGAGGAATGAGCGATTGCCTGCTGAGAGAGAAGGAGAACGAGGAGTCGTCGGAGTTCGTGGAGCATGTGGAAACATCGCCAATACAAGTATTGCCACTCTCTAAATCGATGTGATCAGTAGGGTCACCAACAGGTGAACACGAGAGGGCAGAACTCAGCTCCTAATGACGAGGGGACTCCATCTGCGTGGTGGGATCTACTCCACTGTCCTCGACTCCTAGCGTAGTGGACACAGCTGTGCAGGAATCCGGCTCGACAATTCCCGTCAAGGCGACCAACAAGCGCAAGTGGCGCTGACGCACTGTCTCGCCGGGAAGACTGGTCGCTGTCACCTGCTCCATAATGGAGTGAGGACCACCATCTGACTCATTCATGTGTGTCGCTATTCCGTTGTGTGTACCGCAACCCATAGACTCTGGGAACATGGGCGACTCCTCACGCTGAAGCTGTGCCTCAGGTAGCGTCGATGACATGGTGGAGCATGATGTGTCTGTTGTAGCACATGTCCTTGTGACATCTCTCATAAATGCTGCTCTCAAGAATGCCTCAATCTCTAAAAGACCAGCCGGATGACTTTGCTCATGCACTACGACCGATGCCGGGCTGGTGTGAGCCTCGTGCACCAACGCCCCCGGAAGTCTGTATGGAGCATCCCGAGGCAAGCGGAACCAGCACTCCTCCTGATGCAACCTGCTGCTGTAGAACGTCCGGCTCCTACCCCAGCGTAGATGTTGACCTCGATGACATGCATGTCTCAAGCACTACAATCTCCGCTGGACAGGTGTGAGCCTGCTACACACACTCCCCCAAAAGTCTAGTAGACGCATCCCAATGCGTGTAGGAATCCTATGCCACTGCCGGGTCACCTCCGGTTGGAGCCGCGACTAGCACTGCCCAGGGACGTCATGTCTGCGCTCCTCCTGATGTAACCTGTTGCTGCGGCAGATCTGGATCTAGCCCAGACGTGGAAGTCGAGCTCGATGACACGCAAGTCTCCACCATGAACGCCATGTTGGGATCAGACTCCACGTCATGTGTTGTCACCGCATCATTTGAATTTGCCTGAGCTGACGCTCAGGCACCACGGCACGACGCGAGTGCGGATCCTATCGCTACGATCATAGTAGGCAATGCACAGTGACCACATTCCCCAACGACAGGTACAGCAATGGAAGCCAAGGAGGTGGAGAATGTATCAAAACTGGTATGAGCACGGCGTGCATAGCGCCTACGTCGATGACGTATGCACATACGACTCGAATGACTGCATGAAGACATGTCATCTCGAGGTGGTGTCGTGGTAGCAGGAGAGTGGAGGATCAAGAGGATGGTGCCAGCGTGGGGCTGGTCGGCACGTGGAGCTGAAGGGATACTATCGGATGAGAAATGAGGAGAGGATGAAGGAGATGAGATCAAGGGGGCCGTCAATGAATTAGTAACAGAAGCACGTTCAGTGACAACGAGGTCACAAAGCCGCTCCACCATCTGCCTCAGGCCGTGGATCTTGACAAATATGGGCGCGAGAGGTCCAGCTAGGGGATCTACCAACGCTGGCAGATCCGCATGTTGTGGAGGATGCATGCTTGGACGAGGCTGAAGCCAAGGTGGATGCCAGCCGCGAGGGCGCCTCCAACAGCAACGCCAACCATGACGTCCATCACCATAGTAGTAGCAGGTGAACGTACAAGCTACTTGCTCAGATGTCCGCGTACTCATCTCGTGCGTAAAACAATGGATAGGTGCCGAGGGCACCTAATTCCCGGTGGTAAACACCAAGCCACGGGAGAGGATGACACTGGGAGACACTGTCAACCCTGTAGGTCACGACGTCGAGGTCAGCAAGTGTAATCAGACAGGGCGAGCTACACGACCACAGCGCGCCCGGAGAAGGGAGTCTGACCAGCTGTGACTACTAGTGCTGCTGCTACTAAAGGAGCAAAAACTACTCCAAGAATGGAAGATGTGGCGGCTGCAGGTGTGGTTGCTGCTCCAAGCGGTAGACGACCAAGCCCTCGGAGACGGAAAAACTCGAATATACCGTAGATCCCATGGACTGAAGTGCGGGGAGCAATCCACAGGCCCCAGAGAGACGCCGGTCCACGACGCGTCTCGAGAAGGAAGTTGCTGCCGATGACAGTCCGCTGTCACTTCGCAAACGGAGACTGCATGCGTTGCTGCAACTTCTCTACACTATGCAATCGTCGCCATTCCACCGCCACCGTCGTTGCAATTGCGGAAGCTACAGTTGCTGTTGTGGCTGTACCCACTTTGGGTGATGCTGCGTTGGCTACTAGATGGGTTACGTCTACGGTTGTCGGTGGCACGTATTTATACATTATTTTGCTCTTTATTTTCCTTTTTTCGTTTTTGTTCTTCTCTCTCTTCTCACCCTCACCCCCTCCTCTCTTTTCTATCTTTGTCCTCACCCCCACCTTTTTCCCTATCTTTTTCACTTCTTCTCGCCCTCAGTCCCCCCTCTGTTTTTTCCGTAACTTCTTTTTTTTTCTTCTCCTTCCTCCTGTTGTCGATTGCCCCTAATTTGGACAATTGAGAAAATAAAGGAGAGGGGGAGCAGGGGGAGGTCCGGCTGGCCCTCCCTCCCGTGCACGCCCGCTCGCTCGCTCGCTTGTGTGAGCGAGCGGGGTGGGTGGGAGCGAGCAAACGGAGGCCTATCTCTCGCCGTCAGCCCCGTCCGTCGGTCGGCCGACGGGGCCGACAGGGCTGAGGGGGCTCACGGGGCCAACGGGCCCCCTCTGAGGGGACCCCTGAGGGGGCTCGAGGGGGCCCCTCCGAGGGAGAGGGCTTAGAGGAGGACATGAGGCCCTCCTCGCTTTGGCAACAGCAATTGCTGTAGCATGTGCAGCTGTTGCCGTTGTTGCTGCTGCTGCTGCTTTTACTACTGTTGCTACTACTACTACTCTACACAGTAGCTACTGTTGCTGCTTGCTTTTTCCATCACTACTGCTTGTTGCTATGCGCCGCTATTGTTGCTACTGCTTGCAGCTGCCGTTGCTACTACTTGCTACTACCGCCACTCCTACTCATGCTATGCGCCGCCGCTGTTGCCCCCACCGTTGTTCTTGCTGTTGTACACCACAATAGTTGTCGCTGTTACTGCTGCTCGTTGCTGCCATCGCTGCTTCTTGTTGCTGCAATCACTACTGCTGCTATTGTGTGTTGCCGCTACTGCCACCGGTGCTACTGCTGCACGGCACAGAAGTTGCCGTTGCTTTTGCTACATTCGCAGGCGCAGCTGATGCAAATGCTGCTTCCGGCCGCTGTTTCTACTCCTGTCGCCACTACTACCGTTTTTGTGAGCGGCTACTCTACCGCCACTCCTGTTGTGTAGCACAGCAGAAACCGCTGTTAGTACTTCTACTACTGCTACTACGACTACTACTGATGCAGCAGTTGATGCTACAATGCGCTGCTCACTGCCCTGTGGCGATCAAGTGCATTCATTTTGCGCTCCCTCACACTGATGTCGGCGTAACGCCACATGGCACGTTCTCTCTACATTCCGCACACTGCTACTGCTTTTGCTACTCACACGCCCCCTTGTGCTTTGATACCAAGGTGGAAATTAACTAGGGCATGCAAGCCCATGCAAAAACGAACATGAGCTATGTGTGTGAGTGCAGTGCAAAACAACAAGAATTTTGCTAATTCTGGAACGTAAAATGTGAAAGAACACGGAGGGAGTTTATATGAGCCCCTAGTGGGCTTATGTAGGGGCGTCGGCAGCTAGCCGTACCGTGCCCCGTCACCCCCACTAAACTCAAACGAGTCAGCGGGGAGAATACACTCCATACACCACGAGAACAACAATGGTGGTCTCTTCGAGGCACCGGAAGAGCTCTCCGAGTGCCCGTGTCTCGACCACCGAGAAAATACGAGCAGAGCCAAAATCACTCAAAATCAACTTCTAGACATCGCAAACGACTTTCCGAACAACGGAAGCCTTACTACAACCATCGGGTTTCCTCGTCGCACCGGTACATTCCACCGGGTGCGCACCAAGAAAAATCTCCTAGCTCCCAACAAGCCCACAGGGCTACCGGAACGCATCCACTATGTCTCGCCAGCGTTGTCGTAGGTGCTGGAGAAGTCTCCGTACTCTCCAGAGGCTCGTTGTGTTGTCAGGCTCTCCTCCACCCTATACCACCAACGTGGGATGTGTGGGTAATCAATCGGGGTTGGTCATGACGGGTGGAAGCCACACACACCAACAAAGCAGCGGTGAAGTATACCACCAAGCTCGTCAGCCACAACTGAAACCATCAGTCCTTTGAAATTCATAGCATCAAACGGTTGACGTGGGACCGAACGAATCTCGGGTTCGTTCGGGAGTTGGGTGTTTCTCCCGGTGAGCACCGCCTCTTGTGCACACGCGTTGCGAAGAGCCTCCATCGCGATGTTGAGTTATTGGAGAAGATGGCTGTTGATCCCCTCGTGCGCGGAGATGCGGATCGCCAATTCCTTGTTGATCCATGCCTGTCGTCTAGTGCCACATGCCGTTCCTACTATTGACAATGAGGGCGTCAGTAGGGTTCAATGGTCTACCGCCGTCGGATCCACGACTGGATTGGTCGTCAGAGCTGTTGGGGCTGGCCCTGTTGCCTCATCACCTGCCACGCAAGCATTTGCTATCGCTTCAGGGTTCGCGTGCATGGTCACGTTGTGCTACTCCATCGCTGAAGTCATCGATGAAGACTCGTTACTGGTCGTCGGATGCGCTTGCTCGCTTTATGTTGTAGTCACGAAGTTTGCGAAGTCTTGATGTGCGAGATACGCTGAAGGCGTGTGTGAGGTAGTCCTCCAAATGAGTGAAGTAGTCACTTACCTCTCCAGCACCGCTACGCTGTAATACCAAGTGTTATGCTGAACGGAGCGTAGATGGTGAACAAGTATGAGGTGTGGAATAGAACACGGTTTGAGAATTTAGGACTCTCGATCAATGTAGAATTAACGGTTCATGTACTTCGTTGATGAGTGTCAAAATGACCGAACACATATGTACAAGTGTCGAGTTACAAACGAGACGTAGTCGGGGTCGTTGGGCTGATCATCGAGCGACGTGTGTGGAGTTGTGTCATGAGTGGTCGGATCGAGAAGCTCTGCCCGGGAATCGGGGTTTTTCGAAGATCGACGATGAAGATGCGAGATGCATCTTTATTAATCTCGATAAACCTCGATGCGTTGAGAAGTCTACCAAAAGGATATGACACTTTTGTCGATGTTTCTTCAAAGTGGTAGAAGTTTCCAAAAGGTGTGGCCGTGCCTGGGATTCGATGAATAGGCAGCGCCTATCAACGCTACTAAACTTGAAATGCAGAAATGACGTCAGCATTAACCTTTTCTCGACATTGTGACTCAATATGAAGAAGAACATGTGGTTGATGAGTTATATAATTCGGTTTACAACTATCTAACCATTTTTCGACCTTCCAGTCCGTAATTCAGAAGGCATTCAGGGAAGAATCCCCTAAAAGGCGCCTCGAAAGTTGAGTGGCGTCGATAGGCGCTGCCTATTCATCGAATCCCAAGCACGGCCTGTGAGAAGGTTTGGTGGAGGGGGAACGCTGTTGGCCGAATTGCCCTCGACCGTCGGAGTGAAAATCAAGGCATCGACACGCGGTGGCCAATGTTTATAATGACAGGAATGCCCTCTCACAAAGATTAGGGACCCGTGCATGTCTGGTATGTAACAACCACCTGCGTTCCGCTCGGCGAATCAGTCGAGGACTGAACAGGCAAGGGGTAAAGTTGTTTCGAAGCATCACATGTGTGGTTTCGCTAGAGAAGTCTTAGCGCAGTAGTGCGATATAATGCAAACCAAAACAAGAGGCAGGTGTTGCATGCAAAGCGTGCATAGGGTTACATAGTAACAGAGCAAAAGTATTCATATTAGTATCTCTCAAGAGGCTAAATAATTGCCCGCATTCTGGAAAACATAATGGAATGTTTGCCATGAGACTTTACCTCGTCCGTGGAAGCCAAAACTGGTTGTAAATGGACTGCCAAACTGTCACCCGCATTCGTTCAAACTATTTGTTTTGGTTCGCCCATGTGTGCTCTTAAACATTGTGTATGGTTTGGGCGAACTCTTGTGGATGTAAAAGGAAAAAAGAAATAACCAAAAATTGACCCAATGCGCTTGACGATACACTATTATGTATAACAATTCACCAACATATTGAAGAAAGACCTCTAAAGGCATTTCTTCTCGGTATTTTTTATTAATATATTTCTATCTGAATATGAATTCATTTATATGATATGAATATGTTATTTTATTTTGAACATGCTAGTTTCACACGTTTATTATGAACTTCACAAAAAAAAATCTTCGACAAATTTGGATGAATTTTGGATGTTTCCTTATTTTTTAGAAAGAAGATGAAGTAATTATAGGTATGATTAAATTTATTTACCTTCTTCTATGACTTTGGTTGAATTTATTTTCTTTCATTTGCATGTTAACCCCGTTTGAAGCCGGGTTCACGAGTCTAAAGAGTTTGCCATGACGACCAGTTCCGTGAAACAGGACAGGGCGAGGCCAAGGAGGAGCGACATAGAGGGGGGAAAACAACATTAAATTCTGATCGCCAGTGGACTCGAGGGGCTGGACCCAACCCAACGTACAGTCCTTACTCTTTTGTCTTGGCGTCGGACTGGTCATTCCGTACTATCCAGGGTCTGTCCGGACATCTAGGTCGTTGTCCGTTATTTTTTCCTTGTGGGCTGACCCTCGCTGTGCGTCCGCGGACGTGGAGGGGGATACAGTCCGAAAATTTATCGCATCCTGATTGGTGGATATGTCAGGAAAGTTACCGATCCACCAATCACGATTTTCTTCAGCGTCGTTTGGCACGCGAAACGATTGTAATAGGGTTACTATGTAATCCAAAAAGAGGGGCTTTGTGTGGGTTGGACCGCTTGACTCTATTCGAGAATCAGGATTTCGGCCGTGCCTGGGATTCGATGAATAGGCAGCGCCTATCGACGCCACTCAACTTTCGAGGCGCCTTTTAGGGGATTCTTCTCTGAAATGCCTTCTGAATTACGGACTGGAAGGTCGAAAAATGGTTCGATAGCTGTAAACCGAATTATATAACTCATCAACCACATGTTCTTCTTCATATTGAGTCACAATGTCGAGAGAAGGTTCATGCTGACGTCATTTATGCATTTCAAGTTTAGTAGCGTTGATAGGCGCTGCCTATTCATCGAATCCCGGGCACGGCCATCAATCGTAGCCGGCAGCCGGCCGCGCTTTTTCGGCAGCACGTCACCAGTGGATCTCGCGATCTGAAAGTCCCGTTTTGTCCACATGAAGAAGCCCTGGAAAGCAGTCCATATCACAGGCGAAAGTTTTTTGTACACTTTTGTCTTCCCCCGCTTCCATTCGAACCTCCATTGCATGCCGTTTCAGTAAAAATATTTGTCCTACGTATTGTAAACACTCTTCTCCCTCTCCTCATCTGCATCTCATGTCGTTGAAAGCTAACCCAACAGAGCGATGCGACGGTCTGCGCTCTGGGCCGATTTCGAATCGTACGTGGTGTGCAGCGCGAGGGGCAAGCCCTTTTCCCATCGGTCAGGTTCTAACTTGAGGAGGATTCGGTGTGGCACTTCCTTGGGGCTACTCGTGCCCTCGCTTAGGCTCTCCGCTCTCTCCGCGACTTTTCTTTTCCCGTCTCAGCGTAGCTCGAAACTCAGAGCCCGTGTCCATGGCAGGTGCAGATAAGGGGCAGAGTATCCAAACGGCGTCAGCATGGAAGGGGTCTGAGCGCCGGCTTATCGTCTGTTCGGATCCGTCCTTCTATCGGATGTCGGATTCCTACTCGGCCGCGTCGCCCAGTTCGCTGCATTCCCAGGTCCGGATGCGGCCTTCCTCGAGGACGTGACTGCGCCGATGGACAGCGGTTAGGGTCGGAATGTGGAGGACCGACGTCAATCGAATTCTGTGGTCGGCCTTTCGGCAATGGTCCGTTCGGAATTCGGATGAATCCGAACGCGCCCTTTAATGCGCAAGCAAGTCGCACATTGCGCAAGACGGCAGAAGAGCCCGCAACTTCCGCTCGCCTCCTCCAGCCCCACCGTCTCTCAGCCAGTCGGCCAGCACACCGCACTCACCGCCAAAGGCCAGTCGGACGGCACAGACTACACAGCGCAATGCAGCCGGTGGGGGCCGCCTGAGACCCTCGCAACTGCACAGCGCAAAAGCTCAGAGAGCGAGGTCACGCGGCGGCGAGTGTCCACGCGCGAGTGTGAGGGCGTGCGCGACTTTGGCGCGCAGCGCACAACCGCACGCGCCCGCGCCTGCTTGCTCCGCAACACACTCTCTCGTTTCCCTTGGGCGGCTCCGCCGCGCGTTCGAGCAAAATTCCGGCGCCTCTCCCACGTCGTCATTGAAGCCGCGTCTTTCCCTCCCTTCAATTTATTGTATCTTCCATTCTTCTCTCCTCCTTCTGGTTGCCGCACACGAATTTTGGTCAGTCGCATCATTGCCCGGACCACACCTGCCCCAGATCATCCCTAGCCCGCGTTCGCTTCCCCACAACACAGCGTCTCCTGCGCATGCCGGCGACGCGTTCAGCGCACTCGCGTGCCACGGCAGCCCTGCAGGTGACGTGGCGTTGCGCTTGCGCTTGTGCTTGTGCTTGTGCTTGTGCTTGTGCTTGCGCTTACGCTTGTGCTTGTGCTTGTGCTTGTGCTTGTGCTTGTGCTTGCGCTTGTGCTTGTGCTTGTGCTTGTGGTTGTGCTTGTGCTTGCGCTTGTGCTTGTGCTTGCGCTTGTGCTTGTGCTTGTGCTTGTGCTTGCGCTTGTGCTTGTGCTTGC
>SZWC01024653.1:24295-34488 GCA_023375785.1 Penium margaritaceum | reverse complement strand
CGCCGGCAGCTAGCCCCACGGCGCCCCTGTTGGTTTTTTGTGCTCATTGTGCTCTGTTGTGTCCTCCCGGCTTGTGTACATCGGCGTGCAGATGACTGACGGCGAGACTCGACGCCGATGGAGTGTCGTCCGGTGGAGCCGATGCACGCTGAGGTCGTCTCGCGGTTCGCTGGAGCCTCCTCTCTCCGGCGACGTGTTCAGCTCCATCGGCAGGCCTCCTCGGCGGTCGCATTGCCGGCAGTCACTGCCGCTGCAGTCACTGTCTGCATGCGCCCAGCGCGTACTGTCGTGCCTGCGTCGTCATGCACTGCCTAGGGTCCCAGTTGCATGTTGCATGGCCCTGTTTGGCAGCATAAACCATCGTGGGCACTATCTGGGTTTAGGATGCCATAACTCCTCACTACTATTTTTCTAGCAGATTCTGACCGCACAGCTGCGTTCGCAGCGTCGGTATTATGGTATGGTCCAGTTTTCAGGCAAAACAGACGACGCCCGGGTTTTGGGCTGTCGGCTGCCTGGCAGGCCTCGCCGAGAAAACCTGCCAGCCTGAACTGAGCTATTTTCTCATTGGCTGATNTGTTCATTCTTCATTCCTAATCAGTCATTATCAGTTTTCAGCTGCTTTCTGGCGCTAACTCTGGCGCGCGCGTTTCTGAGTAACAAAACCCAGAGCTTCCAGACTTAGACTCTAGAGCAGCACACTGAGGGGGCAGCTGACTTAAGCAACGATCGTGGAAGCCCGCACGCTGCATCAACAACGTTGCTGCCCCAACCTGCTGCATAGTTTCCTTTTTGGTATCAGAGCCAGAGCGTAGCAGTAGCAGCAGAAGACTGGCGAACAGGTGCCAGACAACGCCGGCGGACCTCCCATACGCGCCAGTGCAGGGGAAATGCTGCCGGATTTTTTCCGACAGCATTGACCCTCCTGGTGGCGGCGTCACAATTTTTCCCACGGCCACTGGGCCAGGGAAAAATGCTGCCGAAATTTTTCGGCAGCACTGACCCCCACGCGTGACGCGAGGAGGTGAGCGGCAGGCGGCGTCTGACGTCTGTGGGCGACGACGCACGCGGCAACGTCACCCAGGTGTAGTGACTGGCACCACCAGCAGCAGCAGGCAGAAGCAGCAGCTCGTAGCAGCCCGCAACAGCAGCAACTCGCAGCAGCAGCAGCTCACAGCAACAGCAGCAGCAACGTGCAGCAGCAGCAGCGGCGTGCAGCAGCAGCAGCAGCCCGCAGCAGCAGCCGGCTGCAGCAGCCCGCAGCAGCAGCAGGCAGCAGCCGCAGCACGCAGCAGCTGCAGCAGCGTACAGCAGCAGCAACGGGCTGCAGCAGCTGCTGCAGCGAGCTGTAGCAGCCGACAGCTGCAGCAGCAGCAGCAGTAGCAGCGAGCAGCAGCTGCCAGCCGCGGCTGCTGCTGCCCGCTGCTCGCAGCAAGCGAGCAGCGAGCAGCAGCCCGCTGCTACCAGCAAGCAGCAGCTCGCTGCTGCTGGGCGAGCAGCAGCCCGCTGCTCGCAGCAGACAGCGGGCTGCTGCCCGCTGTGACAAGGGAAAAAAAAAACAAACAAAGAGACAACAAAAAATTCCCCCACCCCCGCAGCTCGCTGCAGCAGCCTGTAGCTGCAGCGAGCAGCTGCTGCAGCACGCAGCAGCTGCACCAGTACTCAGCTACAGCAGCGAGCTGCAGCAGCTCGCTGCTGCCGCACCATCAGCCACAGCAACTGCTGCAGCTCGCAGCACGAGTAGCAGCAGCTGCAGCACCCGTAGCAGCAGCAGCAGTAGCAAACAGCTGTAGCAGGAGCAGCAGCACCAGCAGCAGCAACAGCAGCAGCAGCTGCAGCAGCATCAGCACCAACAACAGCAGCGGCGACCCCAACATTCGCTACTGCTGATGTCAGCACCCCTCTGATGACGTCACTGCTGACATCATCAACAAAAAAAAAGGAGGGTGAAAGGGAAAAGGGGGAAGGCCAAAGGAGTGGGTAAACTTCCCACTCCCCCAACTTCTTGCTGAAGCAGCAACTCAAAGGAAAAAAAAAACAAAAAAAAACAGACACCAAGCCATGGCTGGTAGTCCAGGCGAGGGGGGGTCCTCCTCTGATGTGGGGACCCCCACCCCTCCTTTCTTGTAGCGACTGCTGCAGCAGCAGCAGCAGCACCCGCCGCCGCTGTAGCAGCAGCAGCCGCCACCGCCGCAGGACCAGCAGCTGCCGCCGCCGCCATCGCCATTGCTGCAGCAGCTGCCGCCATTGCAGCAGCAGTAGCCACCGCCTCTACAGCAGCAGCCGCCGCCGCTACAGCAGCAGCCACCGCCCATACAGCAGTAGCCACCGCTGCTGCAGCAGCAGGAGCCGCCGCCTCTACAGCAGCAGCCGCCACCGTCGCTGCAGCAGCAGTCGCCGCCCATATAGCAGCAGCCACCGCCGTTGCAGCAACAGCAGCTGCCCCCTCTACAGCAGCAGCCGCCACCGCTATAGCAGCAGCAACCGACGCCCATACAACAGCAGCCACCGCCTGTGCAGCAGCAGCAGCCGCCGCCCTTACAGCAGCAGCAGCAGCAGCAGCCCACTAGTAACGTTGGCGGCACCCCTAACCCACTTGTTGCTCTTCAGCAACAACTCACCGCCTTGACACAGCAGCTTGTGGCGCTACAGCCAGTCGCCTCCCAAATCGCCACCAAGACAGCAAGAGTTTTGCTAAGTCTGGAACGCTGAATATAAAAGAACAAGGAGAGTTTACAAATGAGCCCCTAGCGGGCTTATGTAGGGGCGCCGGCAGCTAGCCCCACGGCGCCCTGTCACCCCTGCTGAACCCAAATGAGTCAGCAGGAAGAACACACTGCATACACGATGACAGCAACAAAGGTGGTCTCCTCGAGGCACCGGAAGAGCTCTCCGAGTGCCCGGGTCTCGACCACCAAGAATACATGAGCAGTGCCAAAAAAATCTCGGAATCAACGTCCAGACATCACAGACGGCTTTCCGAACATCGGAAGCCCCACAATAGCCATCGGGTCTCCTCGTCGCACCAGTACAGTCCACCGGGTGCGCGGGTCTCAACCCACCGAGAAAACTCTCCTACCTCCTGACAAGCCCACATGGCTGCCGGAACGCATCGACCGCGTCTCGTCGGCGTTGTCGTAGGTGCTCGAGAAGTCTTGGTGCAGTCTGGAGGCCCGTCGTGTCGTCACGCCCTCCCCTACCATATACNTGGCGGTACTAGTGCCCGGGTCTAGACCGCTACGAGCAATCCAACACAACAGCATCATCATCTAAACACCGGATCATGGGAGGATCTCCTCGTAACACGGGTGCAACTCACCACGTGTCCGGGTCTCGACCCCTAAGAGCGACCCAGCTCGCATACACATACCACACGTAGTATGGACATACACAAGACATACGATCACATGGTCTCCTCGTGACACTGATACAACTCACCAAGTGTCCGGGTTTCGACCAACAGTGTGCTATCGTCCACATGCAGATGTGCACATGTAGCATGAGCCACACGCCGGATGCTGTAGATGCTCATAGCAGAGCATGGACCTCGCCATGCATCTCCCATGACGTCACGTCAGGTCGAGGTCGACACAACACTCCCCCTGGGCAGATGAACCTGGTAGCGATGTCCTCGATGGAGATGCTGAATAGATCCAGGGCGATGAGTCATGTGGTGTATCCATCATACAGAGATACCTCCCCCTGTCACGTGCGAGTGAGCTCCCTCCCTCAAAGACAAAGTGGTGTCTCTGGCTACGACTCCTCACGTCGCAGCTGCATCACCTGGGGAATACCAGTCCTCACGTGACTGCCAAGGGTCCCAACTCAGTCTCTCTTATCTCCGCTCTATCGCAATGCATCTGCGTACGCCGGAGGAAGGGGAATGGGCGAGCAGCACGCGTGCGTGGATGAAGTCGCGGCGCTGGCCTCCAATACGGGATAGCACACCCTCAGGCACAAGGGTGTACTGCTAGAGGAAGAGGGCTGGAGCGACGAACCAGATCACCACTCGTGGATGAAGATGACGATCGGGCAGGTGAGTCGGGTGGATGAAGGTGCGTGATGGATGTAGTAGAAGAAGGAGGAGCGATGATGGGGTCGACAGGAGCGAGGATGGCGGAAGCCGAAGGCACGCTCACCTCTCGTATGACAGTGTCTCCAACGGACGTCATACTCGGAGCTCGTACAAGATCCTCCCTGAGTATAGGTGTGTCAGATCCTACTGGCGGAAGGCTACTGCCGATAGCAGTGATGCTCCCCTCCTCCGAGAATCGCTCATGTGCTGCCATCATCTCCCGTTGTAGCATGACTACACGCTCTTGAAGATCAGCATAATCTGCCTCAGACATGTCGAGGTGGCCCATGTCGAACTGGTGTAGGATAAACTCTGCCTCACTGGACGCTGCACATGCAGACTGCACAACTCGTGAGTACAGTGCCATCTGCATCTCTGCTGCTGAAGACGATGGAACTGGTGCTGCTGCATCCTCCTAGGGGTCAACCAAGCTCGCAATGTGCTAAGACGCTAGAACATCGGATGCAGCTGCAAGTGTCGCATCCACATCATAGCTCGTGTCTGTCATGCGAGGAGTGAGCGGTCGCATGCCAAGAGAGAAGGAGAAGGAGGAGTCGTCAGAGTCTGTGGAGCATGTGGAAATGTCATCCGTGCAGGTACTACCACTCTCAGCATCGATGTGATCAGCAGGGTCACCAACAAGTGAAAACAAGAGGGCAGAACTCAGCTCCTGCTAATGAGGTGAATGCATCCGCGTATACGGATCTGCTCTAGTATCCTCGACTGGCGCCGTAGTGGACATAGGTGTGCAGGACTCCGCCTCGACAATGCTCGTCAAGGCGACCAACAAGCGCAACTGGCGCTCACGCACTGTCTAGCCGGGAAGGCTCGTCGCTGCCACCTGCTCGATAATGGAGTGAACACCACCATCTGACTCCATCATGTGTGTCGCTGCTCCGTCCTATGCACGGGACGTAGACTCTGAGAACATAGGCGAAGCTGGTCCTCAGGTAGCGTGGATGACACGGTGAAGCCCGCTGAGTCTACTGCAGCACATGTCCCAGTGACATCTCTCAAAACTGCTGCTCTCAAGAATGCCTCAACCTCTAAAAGACCATCCTGCCGACTTTGCTCATGCACTATGACCGCTGTCGGGCTGGAGTGAGTTTCGTGCGCCAACGCCCTTGAAAATCCGTGTGGGGAATCCTGATCCGCATGGGACTCCTGTGCCACCGCCAGGCCTCTACCGGTCGGAGTTGCGAGGGACACCGCCAAGGCACGCGAGACCTACACTCCTCCAAATGCAACCTGCTGCTGTAGAATGTCCGGCTGCTGCCCTAGCGTAGATGTCAACCTCGATGACGTGCACGTCCCAAGTGCTCCAACATCCACCAGACCACTGTGAGTCGTCTGCACTCTCTCCCCAAAACGCCCGGTAGCTGCATCCCGATCCGTACAGGACTCCTGTGCCACCCCTGGGCCTCCACCAGACGGAGCTGCCAGTGGCACCGTCCAGGCACGCCCTGCCTGCGCTCCTCCTAATGTCACCTGCTGCTGTGGAAGATATGGATCCAACCCGAATGATGACAGGCAAGTCTCCACCATGAACGTCATGTCGGGATCAGAATCCATGCCATGTGCGGTCACCGTATCATCTGAGTCAGCCTAAGCGGCCGCTGGGGCACCACAGCCTGGCGTGAGTGTGGATCCTGTCGCTACGGTCACAACAGGCAATGCGCGGTGACCACACTCCCCCTCGACAGGTACTGCAACAGAAGCCGAGGAGGTGGAGGATGTATCAAAACCGGCACGAGCACTGCGTGTGTAGCGCTGACACCGACGACGCGGGGTCACTCGACTGGAACGACTGCATGAAGACATGTCATCGCGAGGTGGTGTCGTGGTCGCAGCAGAGTGGATGATCGAAAGGATGGTGGCAGCCTGGGACTCGTTGGCAGGTTGAGCTGAAGGTACACCATCGGATGAGGAAGGAGGAGAGGATGGAGGAGATGTGATCGAAGAGGCCATCAACAAACNACGAGGCTATAGCCAAGGTGGATGCCAGCTCGGAGGGTGCGTCCGATAGCGACGCCAACCATGACGCCCATCACCACAGTAGTAACAGGCGAATGTGCTGGGCGCCTGCTCAGATGTCCGCGCACTCATCTCGTACGCTGGACAATGGATAGGTACCAAGGGCACCTACTCCCGGTGGTAAACACTAAGCCACGGGAGAGAATGAGGCCAGTAGGTACTGTCACTCCTGGAGGTCACGGCGTCCGGGTCAGCGATTGTGACCAGACGGGAAGTGCTGCACTACCACAGCACGCCCGGAGACCAGAGTCTGACTAACTGCGGCCACTAATGTTGCTGCCACTAATAGAGCGAAGACTACTCCAAGAGGAGAAGGGGTGACGGCTGCAGGTGTGGCTGCTGCTCCAAGCGATAGACGACCCAGCCCTTGGAGATGGAAAGACTCGAATCTGCCGTCGATCCTATGGAGTGAAGTGCGCGCACCAATCCACGGGCCCCAGGAAGACGCCGGTACAGGAAGCGTCTCGAAGTAGAGATCGCCGCCGACGCACAATCCGCTGTCGGTAGAGAAGGCAAAACTGCAAGCGCTGGCGTAGCCGCCGTACTATGAAGTCGTTGCAACTCTGCCCAAAACTAATATTGCTGCTATGAAGCCTGCTACTGTAGCGGCGGTAGTAGTTGGACGATTCCCCTTTTTTTGTCGTTATTCTCTAGCCCTCAGGCCCCCTTTTGTGTTTCTTTTTTTTCTTTTGTCCTCACCCTCGACCCCTTTTTTTCTTTTCTACTTCTCCCCTCTGCTCGCCTTAAGCCCTCTTTTTTCTTTTCTTTTGTGTTTTTCCTTTTCCACTCGCTTTTAGGCGTACCCCTTTACGTATCTTTTGGTACTCGCCCCCCCCTTTTCTCGATTGCCCCTAAGGTGGGAAAACGGAGAAGATAAGGAGGGGAAGGGGGGGGTGTGTCCGGCTTCTCCGGCCCTCCCTCCCGTGCATGCTCGCTCGCTCGCTCACAGAGCGAGCGAGTGAGCGAGTGGGTATCGGGGAGAGGAAGGAGCGAGGGGAGGAGGTCGTGTCCGCCCCTCTGACCCGGCCCCTCCGTCGGTCGGCCAACGGGGCTGACGGGGCCAAGGGGGCCCACGGGGCCGACGGGTCCCCTCCGAAGGGCCCCTCGGAGAGGCTCGGTGGGGCCCTCCGAGGGCCCCCTTGAGAAGGGGAGGGGGGGGGGTGCGAACGGGGCCGACAGGCCCCCTCAGAAGGTCACCCCTCAGAGGAGGGCTGCGAGGCCCTCCTCGCAACGGCAGCAGCAGCTGCAGCGGCAGGTGTAGCTGCTGCAGTTGCTACTGCTGCTATTACTGCTGCTTCTGTTGCTGCTGTTACTTCTGCTACAGTTGCTTCTACTGCTGCTACTGCTCTGCGCAGCAGCTGTTGCTACTACTCTGCGCAGCAGCTACTACTGCTGCTTGCTGCAGCTATCACGGTTGTTGCTGCTGCTTGCTGATGCCTTCGCTTTTGCTTGGTGCTGTCACCGCTGTTGCTGCACGCTACTGCTGCTGCCGTCGCTACTGCACGTTGCTGCTACTGCCGCCGCTGCTGCAATGGCTGCAACTACTGCTGCTATATGCTCCTGCTGCTGACGCTGCTGCTGCAGCGGCTGATGCGCTACTGCAGTTGTTTTCACCGCTACTACTGCTGCTGCACGCTACTGCTACTGCTGCCGTCATTGCTACACGCTACTGCTGCTGCTGCCGTCGTTGTGGCCGCCGCTATTGCAATGGCTGCTACTGTTGTTGCTTTTGCTGTTGCCGCCACAGTCGCTAGTGCTGCTGTGTGCGGCTCACCGCCCCTGTGGCATTCACGTGCAGTCGCTTCGCGCTCCCTCACGCTGCTACCGGCGTGGCGCCACGTGGCGCGTTCCCTTTGCGTTCCGCCCACTACTGCTGCTTCTGCTGCTCACACGCCCCCCCGCGCTCTGATACCAAATTGGAAGTATCTTAGGGCATGTAGGCCCATGCAAAAATGAACATGAGCTCTGTGTGCGAGTGCGGTGTAAGACGGCAAGAATTTGGCTAAGTCTTGAACGCTGAATATAAAAGAACAAGGAGAGTTTACAAATGAGCCCTTAGTGGGCTTGTATAGGGGCGCCGGCAGCTAGCCGCACCGGGCCCCGTCATCTCTGCTGAACCCAAATGAGTCAACAGGAAGAACACAACGCATACACGATGACAGCAACAAAGGTGGTCTCCTTGAGGCACCGGAAGAGATCTCCGAGTGCCCGGGTCTCGACCACCGAGAAAATATGAGCATTGCCAAACAAATCTCGGAATCAACGTCCAGACATCACAGACGGCTTTCCGAACATCGGAAGCCCCACAACAGCCATCGGGTCTCCTCATCGCACCGGTACAGTCCACCGGGTGCGCGGGTCTCAACCCACCGAGAAAAGTCTCCTACCTCCTGACAAGCCCACATGGCTGCTGGAACACATCGATCGCGTCTCGTCGGTGTTNCATGTACCCCGAATGTGGGTATATCGGTAAACCAGTGGTGTCGGTCGTGACGGGTGGAAGCCACACAAACCAACAATGATTGGGGCATGCAGGCCCATGCAAACACAAACATGACCTCTGTGTGTAAGTGCAATACAAAACGGCAAGAATTTGGCTAAGTCTGAAACACATGATTTGAAAGAACAAGGAGAGAATACAAATGAGCCCCTAGAGGGCTGATGTAGGGGCGCCGACAACTAGACGCACTAGGCCTCGTCACGCCCGCTGAACCCAAATGAGTCAGCGTGGAGAACACATTGCATACATGACGAGACCAAAAAAGGTGGTCTCCTTGAGGCACCGGAACAGCTCTCCGAGTGCTCGGGTCTCGGCCACCGAGAAAATACGAGCAGTGCTAGAAACACTCGAAATGAGCATCCATACATCTCAAACGGCTTTCCGAACATCGGAAGCACTACTACAGCGATCGGGTCTCCTCGTCTTAACGGTANAGTCCACCGGGTGCGCGGGTCTCAACCCACCGAGAACACTCTCCTAGCTCCCGAAAAACCAACAGGGCTGTCAGGACGCATCGACCGCATCTCGCCGGCGCTGTCGTAGGTGCTAGAGAAGTCTCGGGACACTCCGGAGGCCCGTCGTGTCATCGCGCACTCTTCTACNATATACCACCAACGTGGGGTATATGGGTAATCCATCGGCGTCCGTCGTGACGGGTGGAAGCCACACAAACCAACAGGTCTTGAATGTGCTAGCTAAGGTTGTGAGGGAAGTGAGAAAGTGTGGGGAGATCCCCATGGGACACACACGCCATGGATGTGAAATTTGTTTTGATAACCAAGAAAAACTGTTGGGGAAGGGAAGCGAGTACCTAAGGACTGGTAGGCACGCACCTCGCTTTGTGCATCACATACAACGAGGCCACACCGCCACGCGGGGGTTGAGCCCGAACTCTTGGTATCAATCCGAAGACCACTACTTGCCCGTGCATGGCCAACGGTGGACACGGTGGTCCCCAAAGGATCAGCACCCGGGAAAATATGGCAGCTCCTCTAAAACCCAAATGCAAACACGGAGATAGACCAGGGCATCCTAAAGTGTCTGAGGTCAAGCCTCCTCCACATCCAAGAACGATTGTCATGAGAGAAGATAAGATGTCACCGGGTTGTCCAAGGCAACATCATGGGAAGCTCAGCGGCTGCCTCGAGAGACTGGCACCAGCAATTAGCTCCAGTCTTGAGTGAGGAATCTCCAAGCAAAGCCATTGTTACTCAATCCCCTGTAGATGTGTGAGGCCATGAACCGGATGAAACATTAACAACGTGTGGGCTTTAATGAACTGCCTCAATCATGACAGATGGGGTGCATGACACTTTTTCATGTGACGTGCATTGGGTTTGCTTGCGTATGGACATGCCAGAAGGTCATTGGGGAAGGGGGTGAGGGAATGGGAAAACCTCCTAAGAAACGTCCTGTGAATACTACACAATGTGACAGACGGTGCTTGAAAAGGTAGAGAGACGGTGACCAAATGCTTGAAAGTGTAGGAGTGAGTAAGAGACTGAGCAAGAGAGAGGGATAACTACTCCTCGCCTCTGATCTTGACGTTCATGCATATGTGCAACGCATTGTCAAGCTGGTAAA
>SZWC01024652.1:0-14193 GCA_023375785.1 Penium margaritaceum | reverse complement strand
GTGCGTGTAAGTGCGTGTAAGTGCATGTAAGTGCGTGTAAGTGCGTGTAAGTGTGTGTAAGTGCGTGTAAGTACGTGTAAGTGTGTGTTAGTGCATGTGAGTGTGTGTAAGTATGTGTAAGAGCGTGTAGGTGCGTGTAAGTGTGTGTAAGTATGTGCAAGTGCGTGGAAGTGCGTGTATGTGTGTGTAAGTTCATGTAAGTGGGTGTAAGTGCGTGTAAGTTGGTGTAAGTGTGTGTATGTTTGTATAAGTGTGTGTAAGTGCATGTAAGTGCATGTAAGTGCGTGTAAGTGCATGTAAGTGCATGTAAGTATGTGTACGTTTGTGTAAGTGCGTGTAAGTCTGTACAAGTAGGTGTAAGTACGTGTAAGCATGTGTAAGTTTGTGTACGTGCGTATAAGTGTGTGTACGTTCGTGTAAGTGCGTGTAAGTACGTGTAAGTGCGTGTAAGTACGTGTAAGTGCGTGTTAGTGCGTTTAAGTTATTTTTAGTGTGTGTAAGTACATGTAAGTACGTTTGAGTGTGTGTAAGTGCGTGTAAGTGCGTGGAAGTGCGTGTAAGTACGTATAAGTGCAGTTTAAGTGCGTGTAAGTTTGTGGTAGTTTGTGTAATTGCGTGTGTGTAAGTGCTTGTAAGTGTTTGTAAGTGCATGTTAGTGTGTGTAGGTGCGTGTAAGTGTGTGTAAGTTTGTTCAAGTGCGTGCAAGGGCGTGTAAGTGCGTGTAAGTTCCGTTTAAGTACATCTAAGTTCAGTTTAAGGGCGTGTAGGTTCGTGTAAGTTTGTGTAAGTACGTGTAAGTGCGTTTAAGTGCGTGTAAGTGCGTGTAAGTACTTGTTACTGCATGTTAGTGCATTTGAGTGTGTGTAAGTGCGTGTAAGTGTGTTTAAGTGCATGTAAGTGTGTGTAAGTGCATGTAAGTGCGTGTATGTGCATGTTAGTGCATGTAAGTGCGTGTAAGTGCGTGTAAGTGCCTGTAAGTATGTGTAAGTGTGTGTACATTTGTGTAAGTGCATGTAAGTGTGTGTAAGTGTGTGTAAGTGCATGTAAGTGTATGTAAGTGCGTCTAAGTGCGTGTAAGTGCGTGTAAGTATGTGTAAGTACATATAAGCACGTGTAAGTGCGTGTATGTACTTGTATGTTTGTGTAAGTGTGTATAAATGCATGTAAGTGCGTGTAAGTATATGAAAGCGCGTTTAAGTGCGTGTAAGTGCGTGCAAGTCCGTGTAAGTACGTGTAAGTGCGTGTAAGTACATGTAAGTGTGTGTAAGCGTGTGTAAGTACGTATAATTGCGTGTAAGTATGTGTAAGCACGTGTAAGTGCGTGTAAGTGCGTGTAAGTACGTGTAAGCGTGTGTAAGTGTCTTCAGTGCATGTAAGTACGTGAAAGTACGTGTAACTACGTGTAAGTGCAATTAAGTGCATGTAAGTACGTGTAAGTACATGTAAGTACGTGTAAGTGCGTGTAAGTGTGTGTAAGTGCATGTAAGTACGTGTAAGTACATGTAAGTACGTGTAAGTGCGTGTAAGTGTGTGTAAGTGGGTATAAGTGCTAGCAAGTGCAAGAAAGTGCGTGTAAGTACATGTAAGTGCGTGTAAGTGCGTATAAGTGTGTATAAGTACACGTAAGGGTGCGTAAGTGCGTGTAAGTATGTGTAAGGTTGTGTAAGTACGTGTAAGTGCGTGCCAATGCGTGTAAGTGCTTATAAGTATGTGTAAGTGCGTATAAGTGCGTGTATGTAGTGTAAGTGTGTGTAAGTGCGTGTATGTGCGTGTAAGTATGTATAAGTACGTGTAAGTGCATGTAGGTTCGTGTAAGTTTGTGTAAGTGCGTGTAAGTGCGTGTAAGTGCGTGTAGGTGTGTGTATGTGCGTGTAAGTGCGTATAAGTGCGTGTAAGTGCGTGTAGGAGCGTGTAGGTACATGTAAGTGTGTGTAAGTACATACAAGTGCGTGAAAGTGTGTGTAAGTGCGTGCAAGTTCGTGTAAGTGTGTGTAAGTGTGTGTAAGTGCGTGTAAGTGCGTGTAGGAGCGTGTAGGTACATGTAAGTGTGTGTAAGTACATACAAGTGCGTGAAAGTGTGTGTAAGTGCGTGCAAGTTCGTGTAAGTGTGTGTAAGTGTGTGTAAGTTCGTGTAAGTGTGTGTAAGTTTGTGTAAGTGTGTGTAAGTGCATGTGAGTGTGTGTAAGTGTGCGTAAGTGCGTGTAAGTGTGTGTAAGTACATGTACGCGTGTGTAAGTGCGTGTAAGTGCGTGTAAGTGTGTGTAAGTGCGTGTAAGTGTGTGTAAGTTTGTGTAAGTGTGTGTAAGTGCATGTGAGTGTGTGTAAGTGTGCGTAAGTGCGTGTAAGTGTGTGTAAGTACATGTACGCGTGTGTAAGTGCGTGTAAGTGCGTGTAAATGCGTGTAAGTGCGTGTAAGCATGTGTAATTTTGTGTACGTGCATGAAAGTGCGTGTACATTTGTGTAAGTTCATGTATGTGTGTGTAAGTGCATGTAAGTGCATGTAAGTTTGTGTAAGTGCGTGTAAGTACATGTACGTGCGTGTAAGTGCGTGTAAGTGCGTGTACGTTCGTGTATGTGTGTATAAGTGCATGTAAGTGCGTCTGTGTCAGTACGTGTAAGTGTATGTTAGTGCTTGTAAGTGTGTGTAAGTGCGTGTAAGTGCGTGTAAGTGCGTGTAAGTGCGTGTAAGTGCATATAAGTGTGTGTAAGTGCATGTAAGTGCGTTTAAGTATGTTTAAGTGTGTGTAAGTACGTGTAAGTGCGTGTAAGTGCGTGTAAGTGCGTGTAAGTGCGTGTAAGTGCATATAAGTGTGTGTAAGTGCATGTAAGTGCGTTTAAGTATGTTTAAGTGTGTGTAAGTACGTGTAAGTGCGTATATGTGGGTGTAAGTGTGTGTAAGTGCGTTTAAGTATGTGTAAGTTTGTTTAAGTGTGTGTAAGTGTATGTAAGTATATGTAAGTGCGTGTAAGTGCATGTAGGTGCGTGTAAGTGCATGTAAGTGCGTGTAAGTGTGTGTAAGTGTATGTAAGTATATGTAAGTGCGTGTAAGTGCATGTAGGTGCGTGTAAGTGCATGAAGGTGCGTTTAAATTCGTGTAAATGCGTATAAGTATGTGTAAGCGCGTGAAATTGCATGTAAGTGCGTGTAAGTTCGTGTATGTATGTGTAAGTGCGTGTAAGCCCGTGCAAGTGCATTTAAGTGCGTGTAAGTGTGTGTAAGTGCGTGTAAGGTCGTGTAAGTGCATGTACGTATGTGTAAGTTTGTGTAAGTGCGTGTGAGTGCGTGTAAGTTTGTGTACATGCATGTACGTGCGTGCAAGTGTGTGTAAGTGCGTGTAAGGGTGTATAAGTACGTGTAATTGCGTGTAACTTCCTGTAAGTATGTGTAAGTGCGTGTAAGTGTGTGTAAGTATGTGCAAGTGCATGTAAGTGCGTGTAAGTACGTATAAGTACGTGTAAGTGCGTGTAAGTACTTGTCAGTTTGTTTCAGTGCGTGTAAGTACGTGTAAGTGCGTGTTAGATTGTACATGTGCGTGTAAGTGCGTGTAAGTGCGTGTAAGTGTGTGTAATTACGTGTAAGTGCGTGTAAGTAAGTGTCAATGTGTGTAAGTGTGTGTAAGTGCGTGTAAGTCAGTATAAATGCATGTAAGTGCGTGTAAGTGTGTGTAAGTACGTGTAAGTATGTCTTCGTCGAGTACGTTCGTGTAAGTACATTTAAGTGTGTGTAAGTTTGTGTCAATGCGTGTAAGTGTGTGTAAGTGTGTGTAAGTTCGTGTAAGTGTGTGTAAGTGTGTGTAAGTTCATGTAAGTGTGTGTAAGTGTGTGTAAGTTTGTGCCAATGCGTGTAAGTGCTTATAAGTATGTGTAAGTGCGTGTAAGTCAGTATAAGTGCATGTAAGTGCGTGTCAGTACGTATAAGTACGTGTAAGTGCGTGCCAATGCGTGTAAGTGCTTATAAGTATGTGTAAGTGCGTGTAAGTCAGTATAAGTGCATGTAAGTGCGTGTCAGTACGTATAAGTACGTGTAAGTGCGTGCCAATGCGTGTAAGTGCTTATAAGTATGTGTAAGTGCGTGTAAGTCAGTATAAGTGCATGTAAGTGCGTGTCAGTACGTATAAGTACGTGTAAGTGCGTGCCAATGCGTGTAAGTGCTTATAAGTATGTGTAAGTGCGTGTAAGTCAGTATAAGTGCATGTAAGTGCGTGTCAGTACGTATAAGTACGTGTAAGTGCGTGCCAATGCGTGTAAGTGCTTATAAGTATGTGTAAGTGCGTGTAAGTCAGTATAAGTGCATGTAAGTGCGTGTCAGTACGTATAAGTACGTGTAAGTGCGTGCCAATGCGTGTAAGTGCTTATAAGTATGTGTAAGTGCGTGTAAGTCAGTATAAGTGCATGTAAGTGCGTGTCAGTACGTATAAGTACGTGTAAGTGCGTGCCAATGCGTGTAAGTGCTTATAAGTATGTGTAAGTGCGTGTAAGTCAGTATAAGTGCATGTAAGTGCGTGTCAGTACGTATAAGTACGTGTAAGTGCGTGCCAATGCGTGTAAGTGCTTATAAGTATGTGTAAGTGCGTGTAAGTCAGTATAAGTGCATGTAAGTGCGTGTCAGTACGTATAAGTACGTGTAAGTGCGTGCCAATGCGTGTAAGTGCTTATAAGTATGTGTAAGTGCGTGTAAGTCAGTATAAGTGCATGTAAGTGCGTGTCAGTACGTATAAGTACGTGTAAGTGCGTGCCAATGCGTGTAAGTGCTTATAAGTATGTGTAAGTGCGTGTAAGTCAGTATAAGTGCATGTAAGTGCGTGTCAGTACGTATAAGTACGTGTAAGTGCGTGCCAATGCGTGTAAGTGCTTATAAGTATGTGTAAGTGCGTGTAAGTCAGTATAAGTGCATGTAAGTGCGTGTCAGTACGTATAAGTACGTGTAAGTGCGTGTAAGTACGCGTAAGTGTGTGTATTTCCGTGTAAGTTTGTGTAAGTGCGTGTAAGTTCGTGTAAGTGCGTGTAAGTACGTGTAAGTGTGTGTAAGCTCGTGTAAGTGCATGTAAGTACGTGTAAGTGCATATAAGTTCGTGTAAGTATGTGTAAGTGCATGTAAGTACATGTAAGAGCGTGTAAGTCCGTGGAAGTACATGTAAGTACGTGTAAGTGCGTGTAAGTGCGTGTAAGTTCATGTAAGTGCGTGTAAGTGCGCATACGTTCGTGTAAGTGCGTATCAGTGCGTGAAAATGCCTGTAAGTGCGTGTAAGTGCATGTAAGTGCGTGTATGTTCGTGTATGTGCGTGTAAGTTTGTGTAAGAGTGTGTAAGTGCATGTAAGTTCATGGAAGTTCGTGTATGTGCATGTAAGTACGTGTAAATATGTGTAAGTGCGTGTAAATGTGTATAAGTACGTGTAAGTGTGTGAAAGTGCTTGTAAGTTCCTGTGAGTTTGTGTTAGTGTGTGTAAGTGCATGTTTGTACGTGTAAGTTTATGTAAGCGCGTGTAAGTGCGTGTAAGTGCGTGTAAGTTTGTGTAAGTGTGTGTAAGTACGTGTAAGTGTGTAGAAGTGCATGTAAATACGTGTAAGTGTGTGTAAGTACGTGTAAGTGCGTGTAAGTGCGTGTAAGTGTGTGGAAGAGCATGTAAGTGCGTATAAGTTCATGGAAGTGCGTGTTAGTACGTGCAAGTGCGTGTTAGTTTGTGCAAGTGTGTGTACTTGTGTGTAAGTGTGTGTAAGTGTGTGTAAGTGTGTGTAAGTACGTGTAAATGTGTGTAAGTGCATGTAAGCGAGTATATGTGCGTGTAAGTGCAAATAAGTACGTATTAATGTGTATAAGTGTGTATAAGTGCGTGGAAGTGCGTGTAAGTGCATGGAAGTGCGTGTAACTGTGTGTGATTGCATGTTAGTGCGTGTAGGTGCATGTAAGTGCGTGTAAGTGCGTGTAAGTGCATGTAAGTGCGTGTAATTACATGTGTTTGTTAGTGCGTGTAGGTGCGTGTTAGTGTGTGTAAGTGTGTGTAAGTGCGTGTAAATATGTGTAAGTGAGTGTAAGTACATGTAAGTGCGTGTAAATGCGTGTAAGTGTGTATAAGTGTGTGCAAGTGTGTGTAAGTGTGTGTAAGTGCGTGTAAATATGTGTAAGTGAGTGTAAGTACATGTAAGTGCGTGTAAATGCGTGTAAGTGTGTATAAGTGTGTGCAAGTGTGTGTAAGTGTGTGTAATTGCGTGTAAGTGTGTGTAAGTGTGTGTAAGTGTGTGTAATTTCGTGTAAGTGCATGTAAGTACGTGAAAGTGCTTGTAAGTGTGTGTAAATACGTGAAAGTATGTGTAAGTGCGTGTAAGTGCGTGTAAGTGTGTGTAAGTGTGTGTAAGTGTGTGTAATTTCGTGTAAGTGCATGTAAGTACGTGAAAGTGCTTGTAAGTGTGTGTAAATACGTGAAAGTATGTGTAAGTGCGTGTATGTGCGTGTATGTACGTGTAAGTTTGTATAAGTGTGCGTAAATGTGTGTAAGTGTGTGTGAATACGTGTAAGTGTGTGTAAGTACGTATAAGTTCGTATAAGTGTGTGTAAGTGCGTGTTGGTGCGTGTAAGATTGTGTAAGTACGTGTAAGTACATGTAAATGTGTGTAAGTCCATGTAAGTTTGTGTTAGTGCGTGTAAGTTCATGTAAGTGTGTGTAAGTGCGTGTTGGTGCGTGTAAGATTGTGTAAGTACGTGTAAGTACATGTAAATGTGTGTAAGTCCATGTAAGTTTGTGTTAGTGCGTGTAAGTTCATGTAAGTGTGTGTAAGTGCGTGTAAGTGCGTGACAGTGCTTTTGAGTGCGTGTAAGTGCATATAAGTGCATGTAAGTTTGTGTAAGTGTGTAAGTGCGTGTAAGTGTGTGTAAGTGCGTATAAGTGCATGTAAGTGCGTGTAAGTGCGTGACAGTGCTTTTGAGTGCGTGTAAGTGCATATAAGTGCATGTAAGTTTGTGTAAGTGTGTAAGTGCGTGTAAGTGTGTGTAAGTGCGTATAAGTGCATGTAAGTGCGTGTAAGTTTGTGAAAGTGCGTGTAAGTACGTATAAGTAGGTGTAAGTGCGTGTAAGTTTATGTAAGTGTGTGTAAGTGCGTATACGTTCGTATAAGTGTGTGTAAGTGCGTGAAAGTGCTTATACGTGCGTGTAAGTGCGTGTAAGTGTGTGTAAGTGCGTGTATGTGCGTGTATGTGCATGTAAATTTATGTAAGTGCGTGTAAGTGCGTGTAAATACATGTAAGTGTGTGTAAGTGCGTGTAAGTTTGTGTAAGTGTGTGTAAGTGCATATAAGTGCGTGTAAGTTCGTGTAAGTATGTGTAAGTGCGTGTAAGTTTGTGTAAGTGCATGTAAGTTCGTGTAAGTGCGTGAAAGTGTGTGTAATTGTGTGTAAGCACATGTTAGTGCGTGTAAGTTCGTGTAAGTGTGTGTAAGTTTGTGTAAGTGTGTGTAAGTCCGTTTAAGTTTGTGTAAGTGCATGTAAGTTCGTGTAAGTGCGTAAAAGTGTGTGTAATTGTGTGTAAGCGCATGTAAGTGCGTGTAAGTGCGTGTAAGTACGTGTAAGTTTGTGTAAGTGTGTGTAAGTGCATGTAATTCGTGTAATTGCGTGTAAGTGCATGTATGTTCATGTAAGTACGTGTAAGTGCGTGTAAGTGCGTGTAAGTGCGTGTAAGTTTGTGTTAGTGCATGCAAGTGCGTGTAAGTGCGTGTAAGTTTGTGTAAGTGCATGTATGTACGTGTAAGTGCGTGTAAGTACGTGTAAGTTCGTGTACATGCGTGTAAGTACGTGTCAGTGCGTGTAAGTGCATGTACATGTGTGTAAGTGCATGTAAGTGCGTATAAGTGTGTGTAAGTATGTGTAAGTGCGTGTAAGTCCGTGTAAGTGTGTGCAAGTGCATGTAAGTGGGAGAAGTGCGTGTAAGGGCATATAAGTGCGTGTAAGTGTGTATCAGTTCGTTGAAGTACGTGTTAGTGTGTGTAAGTGCGTGTTTGTGCGTGTAAGTATGTGTAAGTGTGTGTAAGTGCGTGTAAGTGAATGTAAGTTTGTGTAAATACGTGTAAGTGCCTGTAAGTACGTGTAAGTACGTGTAAGTGTGTGTTAGTCGAGTAAGTTTGTATAAGTGCGTGTAAGTGTGTATAAGTTCGTTTAAATGCGTGTAAGTGTGCGTAAGTGCGTGTAAGTTCGTGTAAGTGCGTGTAAGTGTGTGTCAGTTCGTGTAAGTACGTGTAAGTGCGTGTAAGTTTGTGTGAGTGTGTGTAAGTGCATGTAAGTGCGTGTGAGTTTGTGTAAGTGCGTGTAAGTGTTTGTTAATGCGTGTAAGTGTGTGTAAGTGTGTGTAAGTGCGTGAAAGTGCGTGTAAGTTCCTATAAGTTCGTGTTAATACGTGTAAGTGCATGTAAGTGTTTGTAAGTCTATGTAAGCACGTGTAAGTGCGTGTAAGTACGTGTAAGTGCGCGTAAGTTTGTGTAAGTGCGTGTAAGTGCGTGTAAGTGTGTGGAAGTGTGTATTAGTGCATGTAAGTACGTGTAAGTATGTGTGAGTGCATGTAAGTACGTGTAAGTATGTGTGAGTGCATGTAAGTACGTGTAAGTATGTGTGAGTGCATGTAAGTACGTGTAAGTATGTGTGAGTGCATGTAAGTACGTGTAAGTATGTGTGAGTGCATGTAAGTACGTGTAAGTATGTGTGAGTGCATGTAAGTACGTGTAAGTATGTGTGAGTGCATGTAAGTACGTGTAAGTATGTGTGAGTGCATGTAAGTACGTGTAAGTATGTGTGAGTGCATGTAAGTACGTGTAAGTATGTGTGAGTGCATGTAAGTACGTGTAAGTATGTGTGAGTGCATGTAAGTACGTGTAAGTATGTGTGAGTGCATGTAAGTACGTGTAAGTATGTGTGAGTGCATGTAAGTACGTGTAAGTATGTGTAAGTGTGTGTATGTACGTGTAAATGCGTGTAAGTGCGTGTAAGTTCGTATAAGTGCGTGTTAGTGCGTGTAAGTGCATGTAAGTGCGCGTAAGAGCGTGTAAGTACGTGTAAGTGCGTGTAAGTGTGTGTAAGTACGTGGAAGAGCGTGTAAGTACGTGTAAGTCCATGGAAGTGCGTGTTAGTGTGTGAAATTGCGAGTAAGTTTGTGCAAGTGTATGTAAGTGTGTGTAAGTGTGTGTAAGTGCGTGTAAGTACATGTAAGTGCATGTAAGTGAGTGTAAGTGTGTGTCAGTGCATGTAAGTTTGTGTAAATGTGTCTAAGTGCGTGTAAGTATGTGTAAGTGCATGTAAGTGTGTGTAAGTGCGTGTAAGTGCGTGTAAGTGCATGTAAGTGTGTGTAAGTGCGTGTAAGTGTGTGTAAGTATGTGTAAGTGCGTGGAAGTGCGTGTAAGTGTGTGTAAGTGTGTGTAAGTGTGTGTAAGTACGTGTAAGTGCATGTAGGTGCATGTAGGTGTGGGTAAGTGTGTGTAAGTGTATATAAGTACGTGTTAGTGCGTGTAAGTACCTGTAAGTGCGTGTTAATGCGTGTAAGTGCGTAGAAGTGTGTGTACGTGTATATAAGTACGTGTTAGTGCGTGTAAGTACCTGTAAGTGCGTGTTAATGCGTGTAAGTGCGTAGAAGTGTGTGTACGTGTATATAAGTACGTGTTAGTGCGTGTAAGTACCTGTAAGTGCGTGTTAATGCGTGTAAGTGCGTAGAAGTGTGTGTACGTGTATATAAGTACGTGTTAGTGCGTGTAAGTACCTGTAAGTGCGTGTTAATGCGTGTAAGTGCGTAGAAGTGTGTGTACGTGTATATAAGTACGTGTTAGTGCGTGTAAGTACCTGTAAGTGCGTGTTAATGCGTGTAAGTGCGTAGAAGTGTGTGTACGTGTATATAAGTACGTGTTAGTGCGTGTAAGTACCTGTAAGTGCGTGTTAATGCGTGTAAGTGCGTAGAAGTGTGTGTACGTGTATATAAGTACGTGTTAGTGCGTGTAAGTACCTGTAAGTGCGTGTTAATGCGTGTAAGTGCGTAGAAGTGTGTGTACGTGTATATAAGTACGTGTTAGTGCGTGTAAGTACCTGTAAGTGCGTGTTAATGCGTGTAAGTGCGTAGAAGTGTGTGTACGTGTATATAAGTACGTGTTAGTGCGTGTAAGTACCTGTAAGTGCGTGTTAATGCGTGTAAGTGCGTAGAAGTGTGTGTACGTGTATATAAGTACGTGTTAGTGCGTGTAAGTACCTGTAAGTGCGTGTTAATGCGTGTAAGTGCGTAGAAGTGTGTGTACGTGTATATAAGTACGTGTTAGTGCGTGTAAGTACCTGTAAGTGCGTGTTAATGCGTGTAAGTGCGTAGAAGTGTGTGTACGTGTATATAAGTACGTGTTAGTGCGTGTAAGTACCTGTAAGTGCGTGTTAATGCGTGTAAGTGCGTAGAAGTGTGTGTACGTGTATATAAGTACGTGTTAGTGCGTGTAAGTACCTGTAAGTGCGTGTTAATGCGTGTAAGTGCGTAGAAGTGTGTGTACGTGTATATAAGTACGTGTTAGTGCGTGTAAGTACCTGTAAGTGCGTGTTAATGCGTGTAAGTGCGTAGAAGTGTGTGTACGTGTATATAAGTACGTGTTAGTGCGTGTAAGTACCTGTAAGTGCGTGTTAATGCGTGTAAGTGCGTAGAAGTGTGTGTACGTGTATATAAGTACGTGTTAGTGCGTGTAAGTACCTGTAAGTGCGTGTTAATGCGTGTAAGTGCGTAGAAGTGTGTGTACGTGTATATAAGTACGTGTTAGTGCGTGTAAGTACCTGTAAGTGCGTGTTAATGCGTGTAAGTGCGTAGAAGTGTGTGTACGTGTATATAAGTACGTGTTAGTGCGTGTAAGTACCTGTAAGTGCGTGTTAATGCGTGTAAGTGCGTAGAAGTGTGTGTACGTGTATATAAGTACGTGTTAGTGCGTGTAAGTACCTGTAAGTGCGTGTTAATGCGTGTAAGTGCGTAGAAGTGTGTGTACGTGTATATAAGTACGTGTTAGTGCGTGTAAGTACCTGTAAGTGCGTGTTAATGCGTGTAAGTGCGTGGAAGTACGTGTAAGTGCATGTGAGTGCGTGTAATTGCGTGTAAGTGCGTATAAGTGAGTGTAAGTACGTGTATGTATGAATAAGTGCATATTAGTGCATATAAGTATGCGTAAGTGCATGTAAGTGCGTGTAAGTGCGTGTAAGTGTATGTAAGTGTGTGTAAGTGCATGTAAGTGCATGTAAGTGCGTGTACGTGCGTGTAAGTATGTGTAAGTGTATGTAAGTGCTTGTAGGTGCGTGTAAGTGTGTGTCTAAGTGCATGTAAGTGCATGTAAGAGCGTGTAAACACGTGTAAGTACGTGTAAGTGTGTGTAAGTGTATATAAGTACGTGTTAGTGCGTGTAAGTGCGTGTAAGTACGTGTAAATGCGTGTAAATGCATGTAAGTTTGTGTAAGTACGTATAAGTGCATGTAAGTGTGTGTAAGTGTGTGTAAGTGCGTGTAAGTGTGTGTAAGTGTGTGTAAGTGTGTGGAAGTGTGTATAAGTTCTTGTAAGTACGTGTAAGTACGTGTAAATGTGTGTAAGTGCGTGTAAGTGCGTGTAAGTGCGTGTAAGTATGTATACGTTCATGTAAGTGCGTGTAAGTACAGAATGTACGCGTAAGTGTGTGTAAGTACGCGTAAGTGCGTGTAAGTATGTGTAAGTGAGTGTAAGTGCATGTAGGTGCGTGTAAGTAGGTGTAAGTACATGTAAGTGTGTGCAAGTGCATGTAAGTGCGTGTTTGTGCGTGTAAGTGCGTGTATGTTCGTGTAAATGCGTGTAAGTGCGTGTAAGTTGTGTACATACGTGTAAGTATGTATAAGTGCATGTTAGTGCGTGTAAGTGCGTGTAAGTGCGTGCAAGTACGTGTAAGTGCACGTAAGTGCATGTAAGTGCGTGTAAGTGTGTGTAAGTACGTGTAAGTTTGTGTAAGTACGTGTAAGTATGTGTAAGTATGTATAAGTGCGTGTAAGCGTGTGTAAATGCGTGTAAGTGCGTGTAAGTGTGTGCAATAGCGTGTAAGTGCGAGAAGTGGGTGTAAGTGCGTGTAAATGTGTGTAACTGCATGTAAGTGTGTGTCTGTTCATTTAAGTACGTGTGAGTGTGTGTAAGTACATGTAAGTTTGTGTAAGTGCGTGTAAGTGCGTGTAAGTGCATGTAAGTATGTGTAAGTGCGTGTAAGTGTGTGTAAGTACATGTAAGTTTGTGTAAGTGCGTGTAAGTGCGTGTAAGTGCATGTAAGTATGTGTAAGTGCGTGTAAGTGTGTGTAAGTACGTGTAGGTTTGTGTAAGTGTATGTAAGTGTGTATAAGTGCTTGTAAGTGCGTATAAGTACGTGTAAGTTAGTGTAAATGCGTGTAAGTACGTGTAAGTACGTGTAAGTGCGTGTAAGTGTGTGTTAGTCGAGTAAGTATGTATAAGTACGTATATGTACATGTACGTTAATGTAAGTGTGCTTAAGTGCGTGTAGGTTCGTGTAAGTGCGTGTAAGTATGTGTAAGTTTGTGTAAGTGTGTGTAAGTGCATGTAAGTTCGAGTAAGTGTGTGTAAGTGCATGTAAGTGCATGTAAGTGCGTGTAAGTGCGTGTAAGTGCGTGTAAGTATGTGTAAGTGCGTGTAAGTGTGTGTAAGTGCGTGTAGGTTTGTGTAAGTGTGTGTAAGTGTGTGTAAGTGCGTGTAAGTTCGAGTAAGTGTGTGTAAGTGCATGTAAGTGCATGTAAGTTCGTGTAAGTGTGTGTAAGTACGTGTTAATGCGTGTAAGTGCATGTAAGTGTGTGTAAGTACGTGAAAGTACATGTAAGTTCCAGTAAGTTCGTGTTAGTGTATGTAAGTGTGTGTAAGCACGTGTAAGTTTGTGTAAGCGGGTGTAAGTGTGTGTAAGTGCGTGTAAGTGTGTGTAAGTTAATGTAAGTGCTTGTAAGTGCGTGTAAGTGCGTGGAAGTGTGTATAAGTGCGTATAAGTACGTGTAAGTGTGTGTAAGTACGTATAAGTCCGTGTAAGTATGTATAGGTGCATGCAAGTGCGTGTAAGTGCGAGAAGTACGTGTAAGTGCGTGTAAGTGCATGTAAGTGCGTGTAAGTACGTGTAAGTGCGTATAAGTGCATGTAGGTGTGTGTAAGTACGTGTAAGTACATGTAAGTGTATGCAAGTGTGTGTAAGTGCGTGTTAGTGCATGTAAGTGCGTATAAGTGCATGTAAATGCATGTAAGTACGTGTAAGTATGTGTATGTGTAAGTATGTGTAAGTGTGTGTTAGTGCGTGTAAGTGCGTGTAAGTGCATGTGAGTGCGTGTAAGTTTATGTAAGTGCATGTAAGTGCGTGTAAGTGCGTGTAAGTGGATGTAAGTTCGTGTAAGTGCTTGTAAGTGTGTGCAAGTATGTGTAAGTGTGTGTAAGTATGTGTAAGTGCGTGAAACTGCGTGTCAGTGCGTATGAGTGTGTATAAGTGCCTGTAAGTCCGTGTAAGTACGTGCAAGTTCGTGTATGTTCGTGTAAGTGCTTGTAGGTGCGTGTAAGTACGTGTATGTGCATGTACATGCGTGTACAAGTGTGTAAGTGCGTGTAACTGCGTGTAGGTGCGTAAAGTTCGTGTAAGTGCGTGTAAGTACGTGTAAGTGTGTTTAAGTGCATGTAAGTGCGTGTAAGTTTGTGTAAGTGTGTGTAAGAGCGTGTAAGGCCGTGTTAGTGCGTGTAAGTGCATGTAAGTACATGTAAGTGCATGTAAGTACGTGTAAGTACGTGTAAGTGCGTGTAAGTATGTGTAAGTGCGTGTAAGTGTGGGTAAGTACGTATAAGTGCGTGTAAGTACGTGTAAGTATGTGCAAGTGTATGTAAGTGCGTGTTAGTGCATGTATGTGCATGCAAGTGTGTGTAAATGCGTGTAGGTACGTGTACGTTTGTGTAAGTGCATGCGATTGTGTGTAAGTGCGTGTTAGTGCATGTATGTGCATGCAAGTGTGTGTAAATGCGTGTAGGTACGTGTACGTTTGTGTAAGTGCATGCGATTGTGTGTAAGTGCGTGCGTGTAAGTGTGTATAAGTCTATGTAAGTGTGTATAAGTGCATGTAAGTACATGTTTTTTTTGTGTAAGTACGTCTAAGTATGTATAAGTAGGTGTAAGTGTGTGTAAGTATATGTAAGTACATTAAGTGTGTGTAAGTGCGTGTAA
>SZWC01024651.1:9371-19830 GCA_023375785.1 Penium margaritaceum | reverse complement strand
AGGCGGTACATGTCGCCCTCCTTCACCGACTTGGCCAACTCCTCTCCTGTTTCCTTGTCGAGGATGTAGCCGTAATCATCGTCAAAAACAATGCGCAATCCTGTGTTTGTGTGAGAGGACACTGAGAGAAGGTTGAACGCAGCATCAGGCACATACAACACGCCATGGAACACTCCCACTTCAATGCCACGCGGGGTCTCCAACCACATCTCCACAATCCCAATCCCCTCAGTATACACCACCCGATCATCACCCAAAGCAATCGGACGGGGGGGAATGGAGAGCAGCTGCGTGAACCACTCCTTGTGGTGCGTCAGACTCTTGGTACACCCCGAGTCCTTGTACCACGCCAGGTCCGCCTTCTCCTTCTGCGACATGTCAGACTTCGCCATGAAGAGGCGGTCGTGCACCTCCTTGGCCACATTCATGTTGCCAAAATGGCGCATGCCGGTCTGGTTCTGCTGCTGCTGCTGGTGCTGCTGACGTTGCTGTGACTGCAGCTGCTGTTGCTGTGGAGATTGCTGCTTTTGCTGCTGCTGCTGCTGCTCCTTCTGGTCCCTCTTGAACTTATAGCACTCTTTCTTGTAGTGCCCCTCTTTATGGCAATAATGGCACTTGCCTTTCTTCTTGCCTCTCTGCTGCCCGGACTGCTGCTGCTGCTGGTTGCGTGAGCCCATCGCCATGAAAGCTGCTTCACTGTTGCTGCCGCCATTGCGCTTTGCTACATTGCGACGCAATTCCACCTGCACCAGGTGTGTGCAGATGAAGTCGAGGTCGAGAGTTGGCTGGCACTCCAGCGTCTCTCGCACCGTGTCGTAGCTGGTTGGGAGTCCCCCCAGCAAGAGGAGGATGAAGCGCGTCTCTTCCATAGGGTTGCCGGCCGCTCTCAGCTGCTTCGCCAGCTCCTTGGCCCTGTCCAGATACGCCTCCATCCCTTCACCACCCTGCATTTTCAGCGCCATCATCTTTTCCTCCAAAAGCATGAGGAATGCAGGATCCTTGCTCTCATACTTCTTGCACAATGTGTCCCACCCCTCCTTTGCAGTAGCCTTGTCACTCACGTACTGAAGATGCGGGTTGCAGATGGTGTTGACAAGCAACCTATAGGCCTGCCTGTCCTTCTTCTTCCACTCCTCATACGTCGCTGGTACAGCTGCAGAAGAACCCGCATCAGCTGCACCCTTTTGCGGCGTCTTCCCTGCCACCACCTGCGCTGCGGTGATGCCTTTTGCCTGTGGATCTGGAGCCGGCTCGTCGCCGCTCACCACCTCCCACAAGCCCCTCTCCTCCAAAAGGAGACGGGTACGGATCTTCCAAAACGTGAAGTTGGCGCGTCCCTCCAGCCTCTTCAAAGGCTGGGCTGCTGTCACAACGCCAGCTGCTGCCATTTTGAGCCTTGGTGATGCTCAGCGCTGCCCTTGGATGGCGGCGCTACCCCTGCTTCTGCTGCTGCTTCTACCAGAACTCTGTCTGACAGAAAATGGACTCTAGATGCCAGCAGACTGGGAATTTTCAAAAACAGAGCCCACCACTGGAAAATTCATCTCAAAACCTTTCAGATCGACCCATAAAACAGGGTCATCAACAGGGGATTTCAAAAGATATGCCCTCTTGAAAACAGGGTATGCTTCTGCTCCTACTACAACTCAGGCCAGCCAGCTTGTAAACGGCGTTTCTCCCAAACTAATCGATGGAATGCAAATAGTTTTGCTCCAATGGAAAGCTTAGGAAAAATACTACAATTTGCATGTGCCACTTTTTAAATTTGACAAAGAAACAAGAGAGTTATGGTCATCACAAGGCGACAGTCTTACTCATAGAGAAGAGTGTAGCCCTGGCCGACCTCGTGTTGAGCATAACTCTCAATCCAAATGTTGGATCTTCGCGATCTTGGGCTCGTTGGAAATCTTGTCTTCTGAACTTGAAGATCCAGTGGTCGATCATCAAATTTGGTAAAGGTTTCACCCCAACCCGTCACTCTCAAAGTGACGGCCTGTGCTGGCTGAATGTGGCAGAACTTGGCTCTGATACCAAATGTTGGCTCTGGAGGAGAGAGGGAGCCTTGGAGCAGCGAGTATGTGTGATTGGAAGGGCGTCACTGGTGCTGAAGAATGGTTGTTCAATCACTCAAAATGATGGAGTACATATAGAACTAGAGCTTGGGCAAGTCAGCCCTCTCACAAGCCACACCACTTAGCCATGGAGGCTAAGGGTCACACACTAGAGTCCATAATCTCACATAAGGGAAGAAATCAGCCTAGCAATCAGGCTAACCACTCACACACGACCTAGAGAGCTAGAGAATGCTCTCATGGCACACTCCTAGTAGTCACATAACCCACAAACGCATGGAGAATCGCCATGTGTCCATGGCTAGCACACAAGGATCTCACCTCACCTAAAAAGTAAGGAGAGGTACCTTTATCCTAGTCAGCACACTCTGACAAGGCAATCCTAAGACCAAGGACCTTTTTGGATATTTCTCCCATCAGGTCTTGACCCTGGACCTCTTGCCCTTTTCTTTTCTCAGGCTAAGGCATGGAGCCATCACCCATGCCCACCCAGACATCGACGGTCCATGACCCCCGAAACTTNGCCATGTGTCCATGGCTAGCACACAAGGATCTCACCTCACCTAAAAAGTAAGGAGAGGTACCTTTATCCTAGTCAGCACACTCTGACAAGGCAATCCTAAGACCAAGGACCTTTTTGGATATTTCTCCCATCAGGTCTTGACCCTGGACCTCTTGCCCTTTTCTTTTCTCAGGCTAAGGCATGGAGCCATCACCCATGCCCACCCAGACATCGACGGTCCATGACCCCCGAAACTTTGAAAATTCATATCTCCCAATCCGACCGTTGGATCGGCCTCAAACTTGGACCGTAGACATTTTGCCACCTGATCTTTCCAATGGTGAAGTTGGATTGGCGATCGGAGCAGGCATCTGGTACTTCCCTGGAACTTGCTCCTGTGGACCTGAAACTGAGCCAGATGGCTCCTTCCCCAACACCGTCCTATCGCTATTGGTGATGATCGGTTGGTGTATGCTGTGGGGATTGGGATTGTGGAGATGTGGTAAGAAACCCTACGTGGCATTGAGGGAGTGTTCCATGGCGCTCTGTATGTACCTGATGTTGTATTCAACCTCCTCTCAGTCTCCTCTCTTACAAATACAAGACTGCGCTTGGTCTTCAATGATGACTATGGCTACATCCTCAATAAGGATACAGGAGAGTTGGCCAGGTCAGTGAAGGAGGGCGACATGTACCGCCTGCTTGGAGCGACCATGATCCCACGTGAGCAGAGTCTTGCAGCAGTAGTGCAGGCGACATATGGCGAGATCTGGCATGCGCGCTACGGCCACATCGGCATGTGCGCCTTGCAGTAGCATCAAACAAAGCAGATGGTGCGTGACCTGCCTACCATCTCTAATTTTGACCAGCAATTGTACATCGGCTGTTTGGAGGGAAAACAGCACCAGGAGACGTTCTCCGGAGCAGGGCAGCGTGCCAAGGAGGTGTTGGAGCTGGTCCACACGGACTTGTGCGGACCGATACAGACCCAGAGCTTTGGAGGCTCTAGGTATTTCCTTACAATCATTCATGATTTCAGTCGTTAGACTGGTGTGTACTTCCTTCCTTCCAAGGACAAGTGCTTTGACAGGTTCAAGGAGTTCAAGGCCATGGTGGAGAACCAGACGGGCAAGAAGATCAAGGCCCTGTGCAGTGACCGCGGTGGAGAGTACCTGAGCAAGGAGTTCCAGGACTACCTCGCAGTTGCTGGCATCAAGGTGCAGCATACCGCGCCATAGTTGGCGCAGCAGAACGGTGTAGCAGAACGCGTCAACCGTACCATTGTGGAGTCGGCGCACTCCATGTTGTACGCGGCTCGGCTGACCTACGACTTCTGGGCTAAACCCTAAAGCTGTGAGAACTGCGGTCTACATCAAGAACCGCAATCCAACTAAAGTGCTTGAGCAGATGACGCCGTACGAGGCGTGGTTCGGCAAGAAACCGAGTGTGGGTCATCTCCCAGCATTTGGCAGCCTGCATACATGCACGTATCCAAGGAGAAGCGCCAGAAATGGGATGCAAAGAGTGCGCAGATGCTGATGATTGCGTGGGACGTGGCAAGCAAGGCCTATCGCCTCTACGAGAGGGATACAGGCTATGTCATCATCTCCAGAGATGTCGTCTTCAACGAGAGCAACGTCATTGGTACCAACATTGTCTGTGAAGAGGCAGCAGAACCAGCAGCTGACGAGACAGTGGGAGCAGAAATCCTTCCAGATCCAGTCTCTCCCGATCCTTCCTCTACTGTAACAGTGGGAGAATCACTCCACTCTCCCATGTCTGATGTAGCAGATACAACAACCTCATCGGCAGAAGCAGAGGAGGGAGATGTAGCACCACCAGCAGCAGCAGTTGTGCCAGCACCACTGCGTCAGCCGCCCGCTAACGCTGCTGCACCAGGTCGTAGGTACCCTTTTCGGGTACGTTACAAGCCTGGTGAGCGCGGCCATTTCTGGATGCTACAGAAACCAAAACAGATGAACGTCGTAGTTGCAGCAGATTCAGATGAGCCAATGTCATACAAGGAGGCCATGGCTGTACCGGATGCTGCACATTGGGCGCAAGCCGTGCATCAGGAGATACAGTCCCAGTTGGACAACGGCACGTGGGAGCTGAGTGAGCGTCCACCTGGACGTAAGGTGACCAAGTGCAAGTAGGTGTTCAAGAAGAAGCGGGAAGCACAGTGTAATCTAGAAAAGTAGAAGGCGAGGCGGGTCGCCAAGGGCTACTCGCAGCTGGAGGGCATCGACTACACAGAAACTTTTGCACCTGTTGCAGAGTTTGCCTCTGAGGGCACGCTCCTCTCTTATGCACCAGCTAAGGAATTCAAGATTCACCTCATGGATGTCAAGACGGCATTCTTGAATATTGACTTGGAGGAGATCTACATGGAGCAGCCGGAGGGGTTCGTCATGGATGGCCAGGAGCACCTGGTCTGCAAGCTGCACAAGTCGCTGTACGGCCTCAAGCAAGCGTCGCGTGCTTGGAACGTGAAGTTGGATGCGGCGTTGCAGTGCATGGGATTTGAGCGCAGCTAGTGTGACTACAGCTTGTATCGCTGGCAGCATGAGCATGAGATCCTCATCATCATAGTCTATGTGGATGACATGCTCCTCCTTTCCAACAGCATGTCTGCACTGCAGGAATTCAAGGAAGCCATGCAGGAGCGCTTCCAGGTGTCTGATCTCGGGGAGGCATCATACTTCCTCCGTATCCAGATCACCCGTGACCGCAAGTCACGCTCTCTCTCACTGTAGCAAAGCCGCTACATCAAGGATGTCTTGCAAGGGTTCGGCATGGCAGAGGCAAAACCCATCGGCACGCCGCTGGAGACGCGGCAGTACCTCGTGAGATTCAGTGGAGAAGTAAATGTAGCTGAGCGACAGAAGTAAAAGAGCACCGTCGGCAGTCTCATGTACCTGATGGTGGCAACCAGGCCGGACCTCGCACAGGCTATTAGCGCTATGAGCCAACTCATGGCAGACCCAGGACCTGAGCACCAGAAGGCTATGAAGCGGATCTTCCGCTACCTTGCTAGAACCATCAACATCGGCATCACCTACTACGGCGATGACAATAGCATCATTGGCTATACAGACGCAGATTGGGCTTCAAACCCTGAGGACCGTAAGTCCACCTCTGGATTTGTGTTCCTCATGAATGGTGGAGCCATCTGCTGGTGCAGGAAACGGCAAGTAATCGTGGCCACCTCGAGCACAGAAGCTGAGTACGTCTCTCTCAGCTTGAGTTCCTGTGCACGTCGACAACCAGAGCGCAATCGCACTAACCAAGAATCCTGAGTACCATGCAGGTACCAATCACATTGACATCGCATATAACTTCATCAGGCACATGGTGCAGGAGGGTGCTATCAAGCTGGAGTTTACTCCAACCAGCAAGAAACTCGCTGATTTCTGCACCAAGCCAGTGACCCTTGAGAAGCAGCAGTTTAGATGAAGGTATGTAGACTCAGCCCACTCAGACTGCAGCAAAGTGGGAGATTGTTGGGAAAGGAGCCATCCGGCTCAGTTTGAGGTCCAGAGGAGCAAGTTCCAGGAAACTACAAGATGCCTGATCCGATTGTCAATCGGACTTCACCATCAAAAAGATCAGGTGGCAAAATATCTACGGTCCAAGTTTGAGGTCGATCCAACGGTCGCATTGGGAGATATGAATTTTCAAAGTTTTCGGGGTCATCGACCACCGATATCCCGCTCACCATGGGCGATGGCTCCATGCCTTAGCCTGAGAAAAGAAAAAGGTAAGAGGTCCAGGGTCAAGACCTGATGGGAGAAATATCCAAAAAGATCCTTGGTTTTAGGATTGCCTTGTCAGAGTGTACGGACTAGGATAAAGGTACTTTTCCTTACTTTTTAGGTGAGGTGAGATCCTTGTGTGCTAGCTATGGACACATGGCGATTCTCCATGGGATTGTAGGTTATGTGACCATTAGGAGTATGGCATGAGAGCACTTTCTAGCTCTCTAGGTCGTATGTGAGTGGCCAGCCTGATTGGTAGGCTGATTCCCTCCCTTGTTTGAGATTATGGAGTCTAGTATGTGAGCCTTAGCCTCCATGGGTAAGTGGTGTGGCTTGTGAGAGGTCTGACTTGCCCAAGCTCTAGCTCTATATGTACTCCATCATTTTGAGTGATTGAACAACCATTCTTCAGTACAAGTGATGTCCTTCCAATCACAGATGCTCGCCGCTCCAAGGCTTCCTCTCTCCTCCACATCCAACATCAGGCCTTGCTAGCGCCTCAGCCATAGTGACCGACTCTCCTTGAGCCAAACAGGACGAGCTCACTCTAGTCTAGTTTCCGGGATCAACGTCATACTTTGAAGTTTATTTTCTTTGTCATGTACTATGATTTTGCATTGTTGGTAGATCTTCGCAATGCAATTGCTCTTGTGCTGCTGGCTGCCCTGAAGATGAGTTTTCTTCTTTTGAACAGCCACTGGCCTCGAAGCGGTTTTTAGAGGTCTCAGATGACTTTGACTTTGTCTCGGAGTTCGTTGTTGCGTCAGCCTGTGCAGCCGTTCTCCCTAGCACACTATTGTTTTTCACAACTCGTTTTTGGGACCTTCATCTCTGGACTCCAGAAGCACCAACCACTTTCCTTGTTTTGGGGCGTGCGTGGGATCAAGCATCTCTTCGTTGTCTTGTTTCTTTTCATCGAATGTTACGTACCTGCTGCAGATGAGTATTCTTCCAGCCAGGTCTTACAAGCTATATATCTTCTAGGCTGTCTCATAGTCCACCATAACGGAATTTCACTCTCTAGTATCTAGCTTGTCGGCATTCTCACCCGCATAGACCTTTGCATGGGCAAAGGCTCATGCGGTGTAGCCGCATACTTTTGGGTGAGATGCATCAGGCTTCTTCCCCGACCAAATTTCTTGTGGCATCATCTGTTGGTTTCCCTTCTTCTTTTTGTGCCTGCCCATAGCAGTTGCAAGAGTCGGATAGACAAGGTGAAATGCGGTTCTTGTTGCCTCCATCAAGAACCACGGTAAAAGCTTTGCATAAAAGAGCATGCTGCGCACCATGCCGAGGATGGTCTGATTAATCTCTTTGATAACACCGTTGCTCTACAGCATGTATGGCGTTGTGGGCTGGTTGTTGATCCCATGTTGCCCTAACCAGTCCTTGCATGCCTTGTACTCCCCGCCGTTCTCGGTCCAAATCACTTTGACTTTCTTTCCGGTCTTCCGCTCCACCATGGCGACAAACTCATATACCCCCTCTCTGACCTCTCCCTTTGTTTAGAGGAAGAAGATGTTGGAACAGGAGGAGAGAGGGAGCCTTGGAGCAACAAACATGTGTGACTGGAAGGAGATCACTTCTGCTGAAGAATGGTTGTTGAATCACTCAAAATGATGGAGTACATATAGAGCTAGAGCTTGGAGAAATCAGCCCTCTCACAAGCCACACCACTTTCCCATGGAGGCCAAGGCTCACATACTAGAGTCCATAATCTCACACAAGAGAGGAAATCAGCCTATCAATCAGGGTGACCAATCACACACGACCTAGAGAGCTAGAAAATGCTCTCATGGCACACTTCTGGTGGTCACATAACCCACAATCCCATGGAGAATCGCCATGTGTCCATGGCTAGCACACAAGGATCTCATCTCACCTAAGAAGTAAGGAGAGGTACCCTTTTCCTAGTCATCACATTGTGACAAGGCAACCCAAGAATCGAGGACCTTTTTGGATATTTCTCCCATCAGGCTTGACCCTGACCTCTTGCTTTTTTCTTTTCTCAGGCTAAGACATGGAGCCATCGCCCATGGTCACCCGCATATCGCCGGTCGACGACCCTGGAAACTTTGAAAATTCATGTGTTGGGAAAGGAGCCATTCGGCTCAATTTCAGGTCCACAGGAGCAAGTTCCAGGAAACTTCTAGATGCCTGCTCCGAACGTCAATCCGTCTTCACCATTGCAAAGATCAGGTGGAAAATTATCTACGGTCTAAGTTTCAGGCCGATCCAACGGTCGGATTGGGAGATATCAATATTCGAAGTTTCGGGGGTCATGGACCGTCGATGTCTGGGTGGCCATGGGTGATGGCTCCATGCCTTAGCCTGAGAAAAGAAAAAGGCAAGAGGTCCAGGGTCAAGACCTGATGGGAGAAATATCCAAAAAGGTCCTTGGTCTTAGGATTGCCTTGTCAGAGTGTGCTGACTGGGATAAAGGTACCTCTCCTTACTTTTTAGGTGAGGTGAGATCCTTGTGTGCTAGCCATGGACACATGGCGATTCTCCATGGGTTTGTGGGTTATGTGACCACTAGGAGTGTGCCATGAGAGCATTCTCTAGCTCTCTAGGTCGTGTGTGAGTGGTCAGCCTGTTTGCTAGGCTGATTTCCTCCCTTGTGTGAGATTATGGATTCTAGTGTGTGAGCCTTAGCCTCCATGACTAAGTGGTGTGGCCATGGGTGATGGCTCCATGCCTTAGCCTGAGAAAAGAAAAAGGCAAGAGGTCCAGGGTCAAGACCTGATGGGAGAAATATCCAAAAAGGTCCTTGGTCTTAGGATTGCCTTGTCAGAGTGTGCTGACTAGGATAAAGGTACCTCTCCTTACTTTTTAGGTGAGGTGAGATCCTTGTGTGCTAGCCATGGACACATGGCGATTCTCCATGGGTTTGTGGGTTATGTGACCACTAGGAGTGTGCCATGAGAGCATTCTCTAGCTCTCTAGGTCGTGTGTGAGTGGTCAGCCTGTTTGCTAGGCTGATTTCCTCCCTTGTGAGAGGGCTGACTTGCCCAAGCTCTAGCTTTATATGTACTCCATCATTTTGAGTGATTGAACAACCATTCTTCGGCACAAGTGATGCCCTTCCAATCACACATGCTCGCTGCTCCAAGGCTTCCTCTCTCCTCCATTTCCAACATTTGGCATCAGAGCCAAGTTCTGCCACTTTTAGCTAGCACAGGCCGTCACTTTGAGAGTGACGGGTTGGGGTCAAACCTTGACCAAATTTAATAATCAACCACTGGATCTTCAAGTTCGCAAGACAAGCTTTCCAACAAGCCCAAGATCGCGAAAAGCCAACGGTCAGATTATGAGTTATGCTCAAAACGAGGTCGGCCAGGGCTGCACTCTTCTCTATGAGTAAGACTGTCGCCTTGTGATGACCATAACTCTCTCATTTCTTTGTCAAATTTAAAAAGTGGCACATGCGAATTGTAGTATTTTTCCTAAGCGTTCTATTGGTGCAAACATATTTGCATTCCATTGATTCGTTTGGGAGAAACGCCGTTTACAAGCTGGCTGGTCTGACTTGGAGTAGGAGCAGAAGCATACCCTGTTTTCAAGAGAGCATATCTTTCAAAATTCCCTGTTGATGACCCTGTTTTATGGGTCGATCTGAAAGGTTTTGAGCTGAATTTTCCAATGGTGAGCTTCGTTTTTCCAAATTCTCAGTCTGCTGGCATCTACAGTCCAATTTCTGTCAGACAGATTTCTGGCAGAAGCAGCAGCAGAAGCAAGGGTAGCGCCGCCATCCAAGGGCAGCGTTGAGCATCACCAAAGCTCAAAATGGCAGCACCAGGCGTGGTAACAGCAGCCCATCCCTTGGAGAGGCTGGAAGGACGCGCCAACTTCACGTTTTGGAAGATCCGTACCCGCCTCCTTTTGGAGGAGAGGGGCTTGTGGGAGGTGGTGAGCGGCGACGAGCGCGCTCCGCCTCCGCAGGCAAAAGGCATCACCGCAGCTCAGGTGGTGGCGGGGAAGACACCGCAGAAAGGTGCAGCAGATGCAAGTTCATCTACAACTGCAGCGGCGGCGTATGAGGAGTGGAAGAAGGACAGGCAGGCCTACAGGTTGCTTGTCAACACCACTCCAACCCGCATCTTCAGTACGTGAGTGACAAGGCTACT
>SZWC01024649.1:18390-36965 GCA_023375785.1 Penium margaritaceum | reverse complement strand
TCTCTCTCTCTCTCTCTCTCTCTCTCTCTCTCTCTCTCTCTCTCTCTCTCTCTCTCTCTCTCTCTCTCCTGACCATGCACAGCTCTTGCATCGCCGTCTTGGCCACGTTGCTATCACCAGCATGATGCGCCTCCAACCCGTCCTTGGCCTGTCTTTGAGAAGAATGCAACGAGTCTAATGCACTTTGTTTCAGGGCAAACGGTGGTCGTTTGAGTGCGTGAGGGTTGGGCAAATGACAGCCATGGATCGGCCATTGCACTAAGTCCTAAACATCGACAAGAAGCAGTCCTAAGGGATGGGACTCGCTAGTCGAGCCCACCCGTTGGCCGGCGAGCGAAGCTCATCAGCGCTTGTTTTTCATCGCACGGATATTCCGCGCGTGAACCTAAATCCGGCTCTAGGCTGGTGACCTTTTGTGGCAAACAATATGTCAGTCACTATTGCCCAACCTCAACTTCGAGGTGTTTTCTAGGTTTTTGGGCACAAGCACACACAGCAAGAGTAAGACTAAACTAGGTCACCCAAGGCAAGTTGTGCAATAGTCCATTGCTAAACAGGGTGGAGCTGGGACACTGCTGCGAGGAGGGAGGCAAGCACTTGTGGAGCAGACGGAGGTGGCGCTGCACCACTGATAGCGCGTGCGCTCACAGTGTGTTGCCTCCACTCTCTGCGTCAACAGGCCCTGCACACTCATGGACATCACAGAGGGAGAATATGTACAGGAGAGAATTAACACGCCCCCTTGGACATGAGTGCTGCAGGTGTTCAGTCAAGGCTCTGGAGTTGTTGTTGGAGAGAGGTGTAGGGAAGAGCTTTGGTAAGGAAGTCGGCAAGTTGCTATTCACCCTTGATGGAGCGAAATTGCACAGCACCAGCCTCAATCACTTCACGGACAAAGTGATGCTCGACACTTTTGTGCTTTGTGCGGGTATGTACCACACCATAAATCCGCGGCAATGCGGCGCGTTGTTGCGTTGTCACAATAAAGCGGTACCACGGGCACATTCATTCCCAATTCCTCCAACAGCCGTCCCAACCAGATGCCTTCACAGGCTGCCTCACCCAGTGCCAAATACTCAGCCTCAGCCACATTGCGTGCCACACATGACTCTTTTGCGCTGCGCCACGACAAAGCCATCCCCCATACGTGAAACACATACCCATCCCGACTGTGCGCTGCTCTGTCACGTGCATAGTTGCTGTCACAATACCCATCCAGAAGAGGACTTGACGTTGGGGCAAAGACGAGTCCAGAGCCAGCAGTTTCCAGCACATGGCGGAGCAATTTCAGCAAAGCTGTGTGATGCATGCTGCACGGCTGTTGGCCAAATTGAGCCAATACATTGACAGCGCATGAGATGTCAGGGCGCGTGGTGGATGCAAGGTATGAAAAACTGCCGGTGATCTGTCTGTACAACGTGGGATCGCACTCTGGTCCATAGTCTGTGGTTTGTGGATCAAGGAGATGGGCATAGACATTGGGACTCATGGGAGAGTGCTGGCGAGGTAGATGTTGCACGATGTGCTGGAAGCGTGTAGTGAGATGTTCGACGAACCGTCCTTGATTCAGAGTGAGTGTGCGTGCAGGTTGGTCTCTGGTAATAGTCATGCCCAAGATGTTGTGTGCCTGACCCAAATCCGTCATGCTGTAGTGTTGAGTGAGCAGTTTCTTCGTCTGTGTGATGAGAGAGAGTGATGGGGACAAGATGAGGAGATCATCGACATAGACAAGTAGTGTGACCGGGACATTGTTCTGCCAGTGAGTGAAGGATCACACACACTTTAAGTGAACCCCCCCGTTTCAAGTGTGTGGCTGATTTCCTTGTTCCAACATCTCGATGCCTCCTTCAGCCCGTAGAGGGCTTTGAGCAGTAGCCACACACAATCAGTCCCATCTTCAAACCCTTCAGGCTGCTTGACATGCAGCTCATCTTCGAGGGGTCCATTGAGAAATGTGTTTTTGACATCCATCTGATGAATTTCCCAATCTTCGCGAGCGCCAACACCAAGCATAGTTCAGCTTGTTCCATATTTGCCGACGGGGATGTAGGTGTCGGTGAAATCCTGGCCTGGCACTTGGTGGAACCCCTTGGCCACCAGTCGTGCTTTGTATTTCTCAATCAGGCCAGCTAGGTTCCGCTTCAACTTGAATACCCACTTCACATCTATGGCCTTTCGCCTAGGTGTCAGCGGAACCACTTCGAACACTTTGTGCTCAAGCAGGGCATTAATTTCAGCTGCAATAACTTTTTCCCATTCTGTTGCATCACTGCGCCTCCTAGCTTCAGTGAGGGTGAGTGGTTCCACGAGTGTGGGGCCACTCTCAGCAGGACCGGCGGTGTGGTAAAATTGTCTGTAATTCACTCGCGGGAGATCCCGCAGCGAGCGCCGTACGGGTTCGGGTGATGGGGTCACACCCTTCTCGGTGTCATGAGTCTTTTGTTGTGGGGATAATCCCAGTGGTGATTGCGGTGCACTCGATTCTGTGCTGATGAGGTCCGTGGGCGTCCGCAGGTCAGTGGGAATGGGGTCACTCTGCTGCACCCAGTGACGTTCAGGTTTTGGGATTGGAGTTGTCAGAAGAATGTAAGCACGAGGATAGCAACAGCAGAAGCAGGCAGAAGCGTCAGGTCATGCAAGTGTACGTCAGCAGACTTGACGTAAGCGGCAGCGGTCCGAGGAGTTAGTCACGGAGGCTGATAGAGAATGAGACTTGAGGTAGTCGAGGTAGACAGGTTGATGTGAGAGAGTGCTGGCGAGATGAGTGATGGTTGGCGGAGTAAAAGAGCTGAGCGAAGGAGCGAGAGAGACGGAGCGAAGAGCTGAGAGAGACTGGCGAAGATAGAGAAATGCGAGGAGCGAGAAGAGCGAAGACACGGCGGCGAAGCCGCGGAACCAAAGGGGAACAGGATGGGAAGAACTGTTCTGGTTAGTTTTGGAGGGAATGAACATCCTCCATATGTACTAGGCAACTAGAAAGCGAAAGGGGCAACGGCTTCTTCGCTAGCCGGACGCGGACGATTCTTCGTCGTCTTGGTCGGTAACGGTCCAGTGACAACCATTAGGCCAACCGCTTATCCTCTCTTTCGAGAGGTGATCTAGACCTCTTCTTGATTTATCCGGAGTTCTCTTTTGACAAGAAGCAGAGTCAGAGAGCACATATTTCTGACAGGAGTGACTTCAGCCGGGACAAACCCCGGAACACTCACATAGTGTGGGTAGTGTTCAAGAGTTGACACTGTGGGGACATGCCGCAGCGTACGAAAGGCATTGTATGACATGTGATCCAAGAAGGACGCGTCTCGCCTTTCTAGGAAGTAGTGACTCGTAGGATCCCAAAACCTCCATGCCTTTGAGGCATATGAGACTCCCACAAACACACACCAACGTCCATGTGGGCTGAGTTTGTTTTCGCGCTACGGCTGTGCAAACCACACGCATGCCATTGTGCCCCACACCCTTGCCGGGCGGAGGTCTGCCTTCTCCTTAAACCATCGTTCCCAGGGTGTGACTGACTTGGGTAGTGGACCTTGTGGGACCCAGTTCCACACCCAGGTGACATATTTCACCGCTTCTTCCCAGAAGCCGAATGACAGGCCGGATTCAGTCAGTAGAGTGTGCAGAGCGTCACCCAGGGTGCGGTGCCAACGCTCTGCGACCCCGTTCTGTTGGGGTGTGTAAGACGCAGTGGTCTGATGTTCGATGCCTTTTGCCTCAAGTATTGCAATCAGTGTCCCCATGAACTCACCACCACGGTCTGTGCGCGGTTTCAGTAGTTTACATTTGGTTTGCCATTCAGCCACTGCGATCCATTCGATGATCGCCTGTTGAGGGTCCGCTTTGCTCTTAAGTAGGAAAGCCCAGCGGAACCGACTGTAATCATCAGTCAGTGTTTAACACATACTGTGACCCGTACTGGACAGAGGGAATGGGCATGGGCCCCGCCACATCAGCATGGACCAGATCAAGCGGGGACTTGCTTTCGGTAGTGGACTTGGGAAATGTTTGCCTGTGAGCTTTTCCCTCATGACACTCAAGACACGTATCGGACTTCAGTCCATGAGGATAGTCCTCTAGACGCAGTCCCTGTGCTGGTGTATGCTGGAGCATATCCTGAATCAGATCTGTGTGAATGTGTTCCAGACGATGGTGCAGCAGTTCAGGATGCGTTGCATCTGTGGCAGTCACAACATGTGCTTGTGGTCTGTGTGAGCGCGTGGAGATAATAGGAAAGAGGGTCAGGCGATATAGTGTGTCAGCATGCAATGGCCCATCGACCAACAGAGCACCACTCGCATCATACTGCGTGCATCGTTGCTTTTGCATGACTGATGACACACTGGCCTGACGATCGAGCTGACACCAGAAAACAAGTTCACTCTGAGCTTGGGTACGTACAGGACACCAATCAACCAGATCACCTTCCCCGGTGCTTGCAGTGTCACAGTCTCCACCCCCTCCATAGTAAGCACCTCCCCAGACCCTGTTTTCACCCCATCTACATCAGGCGCAGCATAGAGTGAAGCAATGAGCTGGCGATGCGGCAACATGTGATGCAAAGCAGCAGTGTCGTACAACCATTCATGCATGGGGAGTGTGTGCGAGGAGGTGACATGTGTGTGACCAAGTCGCTGGCCTGGCGGCTGAAAGGCTATTGTCAGCTCTGGTGGCTGCAGCTCTATTGGGGTAGTCCAGCCGATAGGTGGGGCCATCGTCGGCTGCTGTGCCTCAGCCATCACGACCTAGACGCATTGAGCCCATGTCGGCACGGGGACTGGGACTGTAGAGCTCAGAGGCACGTAGTAGGGTCCTTTGTACATGGACAGTGATCCCTGCTCCACAGGGTATGCTGCTGGCAGCTGCGGTGGAGGCGGACCAAACGTGGCGGCACCAAAGGGAGAGGGTGCGCGTGCTCCTCCTGCCCCCTGTGTCGACCATGCCGGCTGATGCAGATTCAAGTCAAACTGAAGGCGAGGTGGTGGAGGAGACTACTGTTGCTGTGAAGGTGTCATGATGCAAAGAAGCTCAAGGCATGTGCGCCAGAAATGGCCATGTTGTCCGCAATAGTTGCAGGTGAGCCCCCCTGCACCCCTGCCGCGACCACCACGCCCTCCTCCTGACTGAGAGCCTCTACCCCCACTCTCACCTCCACCACCACGACCCCCTCCATAGCCGAATCCAGAGGGAGTCAGTGACGTCCCCTGGTGTGCGAAGGCGCTCGCTGCTGGGGTGGTCGTATCGCGTGCCTCACCGCGGAGAATGTCCTTGTAGTGACGCAATTCCTCGAACACCTCCGCCAAATCTGTCGTCTCGATGTCAGTGACGCAAAGTCATCACAGCAGATTGCGACGGAAGTCCTTGTATGACTCTCCTAGGTGGAGAAGCACGGGATCCAGCCATTCCAGGACGGAGCACGGTGCGCCGAGCCCCAAGATTTGGCATCGCAGATCCATCGCGGCATCCCAATACTCTGCTATCGGGGCTCATGGCTTGGGATACAGCTGGCAAAGCCGGTCACGCAATGAGATGACCAGTGTCATTCCCCTCTCCTAGTGGTGGGTGGCAAGGTGCTCCCACGCCTCGTACGGACGAGGAGCACCACGGCGCGGGTTGGTAGGGTCTTCACCTTTTCCCCCGAAGTGAAGGTGACGGATGGAGTACACTAGTTTGTCAGGGAGAGCGCGCATAAGCGCGTTGAAGGCGCGTAGGAGGACGCGCGTATTGATGTCATTGGCTGGATGAGAGAGGTAGAGCTCCTCAAGGTCGTGCTCCGCCGCCCACGTGAGGAAGATATCCTTCCACATGAGGAAGTCGCACGCACCTAACAGCGGTGGCGTTAAATCCTTGTGCGCCAACACTTTGGTACGTTCGTCCCAAGTGATAGTGCCGGTGGTGCCGGTGGGTTGGTTCGCGCTTGGGGAAAAATTGCCGCCGGGCACAGAGCCGGTGGAACTCATGGTGAGTGCGAAACCAACGTTGGATTGGCGGGGTCGGTGATTTTAGAGCCGCCCCGTTCCAGTAGCACCAGCCGCAAGACGTATGTGGCTGGACCTTTGCTGCTCTCCCTTTCCCTTCCTTCTTGTTTCCTTCCTCTCGCGCGGTCCTCCGGCCGCGGACAGATCTCCTGGTGGGACTTTGTCCTTTTGTGCGGCTCTTTGCCTGTGCTCTGCAAGGGGTCGGGCAGTCATCCGCATGATACTTTGGAGACCATGGCCTGCTTCGGCGGTGGTTTGGGCCACTGCGGACTTTTAGTGCCGTTTGCGGGGCCACCACTCTATCTTGCATTTCTCTCACGCTAGAGTTTGCCACACCCTGCGATCATGGCTCTGATACCATGAGAAGAATGCAACGAGTATAATGCACTTTGTTTCAGGGCAAACGGTGCTCATTTGAGTGCGTGAGGGTTGGCAACTGACGGCCATGGATCGGCCATTGCACTACGTCCTAAACATCGACAAGAAGGAGTCCTACGGGGTGGGACTCGCTAGTCCAGCCCACCTGTCGGCCGGCGAGCAAAGCTCACCGGCGTTTTTTTTTTTTCAGTGCACGGATATTTTGCGCGTGAACCTAAATCCAGCTCTAGGCCGGTGACCTCTTGTGGCGAACAATATGTCATTCACTATTGCCCGACCTCAACTTCGAGGTCTTTTCAGTCTCACTGTACTCTGTTGTGCCCTCCCGGCTTGTGTACATTGGCATGCAGATGACTGACGGTGAGACTTGACGCCGCTGGAGTGTCGCTCGGTGGAGCCGACGCACGCTGAGGCCCACTCACCCTTCGCTGGAGCCTCCTCCCTCTGGCGATGCGCTCAGCTCCACCAGCAGGCCTCCTTGGTGGTCGGGCCGCCGACGGTCACTGCCACTACAGATGCTGTCTGCATGCACCTAGCGTTGTGTCTGGCTGTGGCATTCCGTCTGCAGCATCATGCGGTGCCTAGGGTCCATGTCTCCTGCTGTATGGCCCTGTTTGGCATCATTGACTGTCGTAGGCACTACCTGGGTTTGGGCAGCCATAACTCCTTGCTGCTATTTTTCTAGCTAATACTGACCGCACGACTACGTTTGCAGTGTCGGTATTATGGTATGGTCCAGTTTTCAAGCAAAACGGACGACACCCGGGTTTTGGACTGTCGGGCGTCTGGCAGGGCTCACCGAGAAAACCCTGCCTGCCAAAAAATAGGTCTAGGACTATTTTCTGATTGGCTGGTTAGCTTAGTAACAAGTTCTACACTAGTGGAGGGGAGCTAGAACTTGGAGGGGTCTCCCATTATTGCTCATTCTTCATTCCTAATCAGTCACTTTCAGTTTTCAGCTGCTTTTTGGCGCTAACACTGGCGCGCGCGTTTTTGAGTAACAAACCCAGAGCTTCCAAACTTAGACTCTAGACCAGCAGACTGAGGGGGTAGCAAACATAAGCAACGAGCGTGGAAGCCCGCACGCTACATCAACAATGTTGCTGTCCCAACCTGCAACCTAGGTTTTCTAGCTTGGTATCAGAGCAAGAGCGTAGCAGCAGCAACAGAAGACTGGCGTACAGGTGCCAGACAATGCCGGCAGACCCCCATACGCGCCAGTGCAGGCGAAATACTGCCGGATTTTTTCCGGCAGCATTGACCCGCCTGGTGGCGGCGTCAGATTTTTTCCCACGGCCACTGGGCCAGGGGAAATGCTGCCGAAATGTTTCGGCAGCGCTGACCCCCACTCGTGATGCGAGGAGGTGAGCGGCAGGCCACGTCCAAGACCTGCGGGCGACGAAACACGCTGCAACGTCACCCAGGTGCAGTGACTGGCACCAGCACGCGGCAGCAGTAGTCTGCAGCAGCGGCAGCCGTAGGCAACAGTAGCGAGTAGTGGCAGCGGCAGCTAGCAGCAGCTGCGTGTAGTAACTGCGTGCAGCAGCAGCAACAGGCAGAATCAACAGCTCGCAGCAGTCCGTAGCAGCAGTAGTCCGCAACAGTAGCTTGCAGCAGCAGCAGCCCGCAGCAGCAGCTTGCAGTGGTAGCCCGCAGCAGCAGCAGCCCGTAGGAGCAGCCCACAACAGCAGCGAGTAGCAGCGGCAGCAAGCAGCAGCTACAGCAGCGTTTAGCAGCAACAGCAGCAGCAGCGTGCAGCAGCAGCAGCAGGCTGCAATAGTCGTAGCAACGAGCCGCAGTAGAAGCCAGCTGCAGTAGCAGTTGTAGTGAGCAGCTCCCAGTAGCGGCTGCTGCTCTTCGCTGCTCGCAGCGAGTGAGCAGCGAGCAGCAGCCTGCTGTTGCCAGCGAGCAACAGCTCGCTACCAGCGAGCAACAGCCCGCTGCTCGCAGCTAACAGCGGGCAGCTGCCCATTGTGACAGAGGAGAGAAGGAAAAAAACGTAAGAGGAAAAAATCCCCCATCCCACCAGTTTCGCTGCCGTGGCTGCAGCAGCTGCCTTTGTTACTGGAACCGCCATAGCAGCCGCAGCAGCAGTAGTTGCTGCTGCAACTGCAGCCGCAACAGCAGCAACAGTAGTAGCAGCCGTAGTAGTAGCAACAGCTGTAGCAGTAGCAGCAGCATCAGCAGCAACATCAGTACCAACTATGTAGCAATAGCAGCACCACCAACAGCAGCAGAAGCAAGAGCAGTAGCAGCCGCAGCTACAGCTGCAACAGCAATAGCAACTGCTATAGCAACAACAGCAACAGCAACAGAAGTAGTAACAGTAGCTGCAGCAGCAGCCCCAACAACCGCCACTGCTGACGTCAGCATCCCACTCCTGACGTCACTGCTGTCGTCATTGCTGATGTTATCAAATCAGAAAAAAAATACCAAAAAAAGGGCAAGGGAAGGGGGAAGTAAACCTAAGGGTGGGCAGGACATCCACCGCCCTCAGCAGAATTCACTACTGACATCAGCACCATAAAAAGAAACAAAACAAAGGGGCATCACACCATGGCTGGTAGCCCCACTGGGGAGGGGTCCTCCTCTATTGGGGGGACCCCCACCCACACTTTCTTGCAGCGGCTGCAGTAATAGCAGCAGTAGCAGCAGTAGCAGCAGTAGTAGTAGCAGCAGCAGTAGCAGCAGCACCAGCAAGAGCAATAGTAGCAGTAGGAGCAGCAACAGCAGCAGGAGCAGTAGTAGCAGCAGCAATAACGGCAGCAGCCCTCTGGCGTCGTTGGCGACAACCTTCACCCCCTCGCTGCTCTTAAGGAACAGCTCGTCGCCCTGACGTAACAGCTTGCGGCACTGCAGCCGTTGGTCTCTAAGACTGCGACCAGTGCATCACCATCCTTCACCCCTCCAGGGCGCGCCAGCCCAGCTGTGTCTGCTGCCACGCACTACTTGGCACAGCAGCAGACTCAGCGCCAGTGGCAGACAGTGACCTCCGTCCTTGGCCCCACTCTGGGTGCCGGTTGCAGGCAAAAGGACTTTGAGACGCCGCCACCGCTTCAAGCCGGTGAGCAGTTCCGGAGCTGGGAGATCAGCTTCTGGATCTCGGCGCAGGGTGAGGGCCTATGGGCATACTACACCCTCCCTTATGACCCCACCCTGGCCGACCAGTTGTATGACGCTGGTCGCGCCGCCCGTGCTCTAGTCCCTGTCGCCCCTCCAGCTTCCCGCCTCGCCCTCGAGCCCTTCCTAGGCGACTTCACCACTGGTACCACACCAGACCCTGCAGCCACGTGGCACGTCCTCACTCGTCCCCATCGCCTGTCCAGCGAGGCTGAGACCAGCCGCCTGCTGCGGGAGTTCAACTCCTTGCACATGGGGTAGATCGAGACGGTCACCTCCTATTGGTAGCGGGTGGAGGACATCCTCTGTCGCCTCGAGACCTCTGCCCCACCCCCTCTGGCCACGCTCCTCACCATCAAGCGCGGTGCCACCGAAGCGTACGCGGACATCTTTGTCCATTACTCTCACGGCGTCTTCTCCACCATGGCGGCCCAGGACACCCTCATGCCCTGGGCATACGAGCTCTTCCTTCGGATTGAGGAAGCTCGTCTCGATTCCCGCCTCTAGCGCACGAAGGCTCTCGCCTCCCCTGCCGTCGCCTCCGTGGCCGTCGCTTCCCCCGTCGCTGCCACCTCATCGTCTTCGGGGAAGAAGAAGCGTTGGAACCAGAAAGGGAAGGGTCCGCAACAGCAGCAGCAACGACCGTCGACCGGGTCCAGCGATGGAGCCTCGGTCTGCCACAATTGTGGCCAGCTCGGGCACAGGTGGTACATGTACCCTCTACCAACGGACGAGGCGCGCGTCATCGCCACCATGCGTCGCCAGCAGGAGCGATGTCTCGCCTCTTCTGCTGTAGCTGTCGCTGACTCTGACACTTCGGCCTCATCCAGCAGCTCCACCAACCCGGTTGCTTCGCTTGTCCAGCCGACACCAGCGCCGTAGCAGTCGGTCCCGGCACAATCCTCCTTCTACCCAGGCTCTGGTGCCATCACCCCGCACTCCGTCTACACCCCCGAGTCGTCCTCCCGTGAGCGTCAGTTGGAGCAGTTCATCGCGCTCCAGCTCGGACTGCCTCGTCCTCCTCCCCAGGGAAGTGCGAGTTGCATCCCTTCTTGCTCTCCTGCCCAGCCTTGCATGACTGAGACTGAGATACGGTCGTGTCCCGTTTCCTCGTCTGTCTCGTCATCTCCCATGGCCTCCGCTACCCCTTCCCATGACGATGTTGCATGGCTTGACGATTGGCAGTCTCGGTTCGCGCCTCCTTCCACCGCGTCCGCGTCCCTTGCTTGTTGCCATGTGACCGTTAGCGATCTGGCGACCCCGGTCCAGGACCCTGCCGAGACCTGGATCATCGACTTTGGGGCCACGCATCACATGACGGCCTCTCGTGAGGCCTTTATTTTGCTCGATCCTGATGGCGATGTCTCCGGTGTCCGGACAGGCTCCGGATAGATGTTGCCGGTTCGTGGTATTGGCGTCGTCCGTTTCCGTGATCCTTCCGGTGACGTCTTTCTTACCGATGTCCTCTTCGTCCCTGGTCTCGAGCTAAGCCTCCTGTCCTTCACTTCCCTCGACCGCATGAGCATGGACGTTGTGCACTCGCCTGGTGTTGGCACTGTTTCGCTGCGTCCGTGTGGTCTTGTCGTACTACAGTCCACCACCCGTGGCAACATGTGGCATGTATCTCGCCTCTCCTCCTCTCCTTCCGTCTCCTTCCCGTCGGCTGCCACAAGCCATGTGTTTGTCACCAGTACGCTTTCTCCTCAGCACACTCACCTCTTGCACCGCCGCCTCTGTCACGTCCACTCTGCCGCCGTAGACAGCATGCTCCGCACCCAGCCGGCCAAGGGCCTTCACCCAGAGACTTTCCCCCTCTCGTGTCCCACTGAGTGCATTGATTGCACTCAGGGGAAGATGCACCGGTCCACATACCCTTTCTCTTCCTCCCATGCGTCCGCCCCTCTCCACTTTATCCATTCCGACGTCATGGGCCCTCTCCCCACCGAGTCCGTCGGTGAACACGGCGGCTATGTCCTCACCCTCACTGACGACTATTCTCGCTACCGCTGGGTCTTCTGTCTTTGGCAGAAGAGCGATGTCGCCCGAGCCATCCAGGACTGGCTTGTCCTCGCGGAGCGTGAGTGTGGCCGCTCTCTTGTCGCTTTCACTCCAATCGCGGTGGTGAGTACATGGGTGAGGCTACGACCTTTCTCGCCTCCCACGGGATCCACCATGAGACATCCGCGCCCTATACGCCCGCCCAGAACGGTGTCTCCGAAACGTGGAACCGTACCATGGCCGACGCCGTCCGCACCATGCGGGTCGAGTCCAGTCTCTCCGATGGCTTCTATTTTGAAGCCATGGCTCACATGACCTGGGTTTGGAACCGGATTCCCCACGGTCCCCTTCCCTACCAGTCCACGCCGTACCAGCATTGGTGCGGTCAGCGAGCTGACCTCCGCCCGGCTCGCGTCTGGGGCTGCGTGGCCATTGTGTGGCTGCCCGTCCCACAGCAGGGCGGCAAGCTCGCCCTCCGCGGACTTCCCTGCACCTTCCTTGGTGTCTCTCGTCAGTCCAAGGCTTGGTGGTTCTGGGATCCCTCCCGGCATTGCATCGTCGAGTCCCGGGATGCCCTCTTCTTCGAGGACTTGTTTCCTCGCCACCTCATTTGCTCCAGCTCGTCCGTGTCTATCCCGTCGTGTGAGGGAGTGGTGAGTCCGTCCTCCGTCCTCCCGCTTCCAGGTGACACATCCCTTAGTTCCTCTGAGCCGGCATCCCCAGCCGCATCCGCTGGTCCCTCCTAGCCGGCAGCCCCAGTCGCGTCTGCTGGTCCCTCCGGGCCGGCAACCCCAGTCGAGTCCACTCGTCTCTCTCAGCCAGTAGCCCCAGTCGTCTCTGCTGGTCCCTCCGGGCCAGCAGCCCCAGTCGCGTCCGCTGGTCCCTCCGGGCTCGCAGCCCTAGTCGTGTCCACTGGTCCCTCTGAGCCGGCAACCCCAGTCGCGTCCGTTGGTCCCTCCGGGCCAGCAGCCCCAGTAGCGTCCCCTGGTCCCTCCGGGCCTGCAGCCCTAGTCGCGTCCGCTGGTCCCTCCGGGCCGGCAGCCCTAGTCGCGTCCGCTGGTCCCTCCGGACCGGCAGCTCAAGTCGCGTCCGGCGAACCCTCCGGGCCAGCAGCCCCAGTCGCGTCCGTCGGTCCCTCCGGACCGGCAGCCCCAGTTGCATTTGCTGGCCCCTCCGGGCCAGCAGCTCCCGTCGCGCCCTCTGGCCCCTCCGGGCTTGTAACCCCGTCCGCCTCCATTGGTCCATCGGACTCAGTGCCATCGCCTACCCTGCCACGCTACACACGTGGCCCAGGCAGTAGCCTCTGACCCAGACTGTCGGTGAGCGTGCAGACCGTCACATCGCGCTCCGTGGCGCCTCGAACCCCCGTGGCCCCACGTGTCTCTTCCACTCCCACGGTCGTGAGTGGGAACCCTGGCACCAAGGCCCTCGGCTTGACCACCTCGGCCATCATTGCAGACCTTCACCCGGGCTCCGCACTGGGCTACACCATGCTTCATCACGAGCATCGGTACACTGTCGTGGCTGCACTCACGCGCATCCCACCTGGGGCTCGAGATGCACACGCTCTCTCAGTCCGCTCCACAGGACGCCCAGAGGACCTAGCCACCCTGCGTGAGGCACGAGCCTCTCCTGAGGCCGCACACTAGGACGATGTCTGCGCCGATGAGCTCGTCGCTATCCGACAGCACCATGTGTAGGACTTCGTCGACCTTCCTCCAGGTCGGAAGGCCATCGGTGCCAAGTGGGTCTTTCGGCGCAAGTGGAAGCCCAACGGGTCCTTGGACAAGTACAAGGCCCGCCTTATAGCCAAGGGGTTTGCCCAGATTCCTGGGGTCCACTACGACCAGATCTTTTCCCTAGTTGGCCGGTTCTCCACTAGCCGGGCGCTCTTCAGCCTGGTCACCCAGCATGGGTGGGAGCTGCATCAGATGGATGTGAGCAACGCCTTTCTCCATGGTACACTGGAGGGTGAGGAGCTCTACATAGTGCAACCCCCAGGCTTCGACGATGGCATCGCAAGAGTCTGGCGACTGCGTAAGGCCCTGTATGGCCTGAAGCAGTCGCCTTGGTTCTAGAACCAAGAAATTAGCGCGCTCCTTCGTGGCAGACTCCAGCGCAACACCGCTGACCCTGCACTGTTTGTCAGTCCGTGAGGCCAGACTTTTGCCGCTGTTTTGGTTTACGTCGACGATCTCCTCATTGCGTCGCCAAACATGGCTGCCATCCAGCGTGATAAGGACTTGCTGCACGCCGCCTACCAGATGAAGGATCTCGAATCTGCCAGAGTCTTCCTGGGCATGGAGCTTGAGCATAATCGCTCCGAGGGCGTCCTGCACATCCACCAGGCCGCCTATGTACATAACGCTGTCTACCCGCGTTGCGGAGGACCTGCTACTCGTGCCGAGCGCATCCTCACCCATGTCACCCGATGGTCAGGTGAAGCTGAAGAGTCCTATCCCAGCCATTGTGGGGGAGCCAGTTGACGTGACCACGTACCTGCGAGTCATCAGGTCACTGATGTTTCTGGCGATGACGACGCGCCCAGACATCGCGTCCGCCGTCAACCTCCTGGCTCAGTTTTCTCAGGAGCCGCGTCACCTCCACTACGAGGTTACTGCGCTATGTTGTCTCGACTCCCCGGCGAGGTCTCATGTTCTGCCGTCAGCCGTCTGTTGTCACGGTGGGCCACACCGACAGTGACTGGGCCGGCAGTCCATACGGTAAGAGTCGCACAGGCTGGATTTTTCTGATTGGCAGCACAGCTGTATCCTGGCGCAGTGCCAAGCAGAGATGCATTGCACGCAGCACTGCTGAGGCTGAATACGTTACTCTTGGCTCATGCGTATGCGAGAGTGTGTGGTTGCATCATCTGTTGTTCGAGTTGCGTCAGTCTGTCGCATCCATCACATTGCATTGTGACAATGAGAGTGCCATGGCCATCGCCGAGAATGACGGTGTACATCACACACGTACAAAGCACATCAACGTTGAGTATCACTATGTGCATTCGTTGTTGCATAACAGCAGCATCAGTGTCGTGTGGGTTGAGAAAGCACGTCAGTTGGCTGACTTCTTCACCAAGGCACTGAAGCGCGTCTCGTTCAAGAAGGCTATGAGTTCAGTCAGCATGCGTCCGTGAGTGACTCTTTCTGTCTCTGCTTGCGTTTCTGCTTAGCCTGGGGGCGTTTGGTCGTTGACTGTGTCTCTGCTCGCACATGTGCACTACGCTTGTGAGTCATGGGGGAGTGTTGGTTTTCGTGCATCTCTCATTGTACTATGTTGTGCCCTCCCGTCTTGTGTACATCGGCGTGCAGATGACTGATGGCGAGACTTGACGCCGCTGGAGTGTCGCTCAGTGGAGCCGACGCACGCTGAGGCCCACTCACCCTTCGCTGGAGCCTTCTCCCTCTGGCGATGCGCTTTGCTCCATCAGCAGGCCTCCTCGGTGGTCGGGCCACCGGCGGTCACTGCCACTGCAGATGCTGTCTGCATGCACCTAGCGTTGTGTCTGGCCATGGCATTGCGTCTCTAGCATCATGCGGTGCCTAGAGTCCATGTCTCCTGCTGTATGGCCCTGTTTGGCATCGTTGACTGTCGTAGGCACTACCTGGGTTCGGGCAGCCATAACTCCTTGCTGCTATTTCTCTAGCTGATTCTGACCACACGACTACGTTCGCAGCATCGGTATTGTGGTATGGTCGTGTTTTCAGGCAAAACGGACGACACCCGGGTTTTGGGTTGTCGGATGTCTGGCAAGGCTCACCGAGAAAACCCTCTCTGCCAGAAAATAGGTCTAGAACTATTTTCTGATTGGCTGGTTAGCCGAGTAACAAGTTCTACACTAGTGGGGGGCAGCTAGAACTTGGAGGGGTCTCCCATTGTTGCTCATTCTTCATTCCTAATCAGTCACTTTCAGTTTTCAGCTGCTTTTTGGCGCTAACACTGGCGCGCGCGTTTCTGAGTAACAAACCCAGAGCTTCCAGACTTTGACTCTAGAGCAGCAGACTGAGGGGGTAGCAGACTTCGGCAACGAGCGTGGAAGCCCGCATGCTGCATCAACAACGCTGATGCCCCAACCTGCTGCCTAGGTTTTCTACCTTTTTCTAGGTTTTCGGACACAAGCACACACAACAAGAGTAAGACTAAACTAGGTCACCCAAGGCAAGCTGTGAAATAGTCCAGTGCTAAATAGGGTGGAGCTGGGGCAGTGTTGCGAGCAGGGCTGATGCCGGTATTACCGGTACCGCGGTATACCGTGTTTTTGTACCGCGGTATTGTGGTACCGCGGTACGGTATTCTTTTTTGCGGTACCGGTACGGTATCAGTACTGACCTAGCAGGGTACCCCTCTTCTGTACCGCGGTATCATACCGCGGTACAGTAACGCAGTAATGAGAACGTGACAGTTTTTTTCTGACAAATAACGGTAACGCGCTACAACTAAGTCAATGAGGTACTGCGGATGAGTGTGCATTCGGACGCTCGCAATGTACAGGAAAACGACGTGCATATCTACGTGCAAAGCGAGCCGCGACGTACGACTTCGCCCTCGACATTTGAAATTTCAAAATTCAAAAAGCGAAGTCCTATGGACAGACCAAGCACATGGACGTTTGACCAAAATATGACACTAAGAAAATACGAGGGCTTTTGGACAAACTGGTCCAAAATTCCAGGTCTGAAAATTGTAGTCGAATTTAACTGTCATGTTATTGAGCTCTAAAAAAACAAGAGAATATAAGAGACTACGGTATTCAACTAGAGTATCTCTTCATAAATTTGCCCTCCTCCCCTTCCCTCATTTCTTGTCCCCTAACTTCTACTCCACCTAAACATCTCCATATCACAAGTGAGTATCATGTAAAGGTGCATCCTTTCTTTGTGAGTATATAAACTTGAGTTCCAAGTTCATGACATCTATTACTTATCCCATTTTTGAAGCTTAGAATTCATTTTTGGTGTTAGAAAAATATTAGGGCATTCAGTACCGTGGTACACATTTTAGTACCGTGGTACAATGTGTGTATTATACATTGGTATACCGTGTACCACGGTAATTGTATAATACCGCGGCACTTTACCAATACCGTCAGTAATGCGGTGCCGGTACCGGTATCGGTAATGAGCTGCCACAAAATCATGATACCGCGGTATTTGTACCGCGGTACTGTGGTACCGCGGTACTCGAGTACCGCGGTACTAAATACCGCGGTATTGCAGCCCTGGTTGCGAGGAGGGAGGCGAGCACTTGTGGAGCAGACGGAGGTGGTGCTGCACCACTCGTAGCACGTGCGCTCACGGTGCGTCGCCTCCACTATCTGTATCAGCATACCCTGCACACTCATGGCCATCACAGAGGGAGAATATATACAAGAGAGAATTAACAGTCTCAGTCCACCTTTCCGCCACCCTGTCCCTATGACTGTCTTGACTGTACCCAGGGCAAGATGCATCGCTCCCCTTTCGCCTCCTCAGACTCCAAGTCTTTACAACCCCTTGATCTTGTTCATGTTGATGTCATGGGCCCTCTTCCCCATGAGTTCCTTGGGGGGGTTGGCCGATATGTGCTGTGCCTGACTGATGACTTTTCCATCTTCTACTGGATCTTTGCTCTTTGCAAGAAGAGCGATGTTTGTGTTGTCCTCGAGTCCTGGCTGTTGCAGGTTGAGCGTTCGTGTCGATGGTCCTTTCGCATCTTTTGTAATGACCGGGGCGGTGAGTTCCTTGGACCCACCGCTCGTCTCCTTGAGTCCAAAGGGGTGTCTGTGGAGACTTCCGCTCCATACACACCCCAGCAAAATGGTGTCTCGGAATGGTGGAATTGGACTCTTATCGATGGCGTCCGCACCCTCTTGTCCGAGTTAGGCCTCTCCCCGCTCTTCGCCTTTGAGGCGGTGAGTTACATCACCTGGGTTTGGAACCGTGTTCTTCGCAGTCCTCTCCCTCGCACCATCACCCCCTTTGAGCGCTGGTATGGCATTCCTGCCGATTTCCGCCTCGCCCGTGTCTGGGGTAGCGAGCGAGAGGGAGCTCGCTTCCCGTTGGACTGGTGGTTCAAACTACCACCTACTGACCTTGGAAATAATCCATCACCGTGTTTCTCAGCAAGCAAATGTTATCCGAGTGCCTGAGGCATACGCACATGTGACAAATGCAACTCCTGCCGGCCTATTGGCCACAAGAGTTGGTCCGACGTGAGTGCCCATCGCCATAGGAGCTTAGCATCCAGTGTTGTCTCTCTCTGGAAAGTCACCTGCACAAGGGAGGTGAGTGTGCACTGAGGCTAGAGGTCACCACGTGGTACTGACACATCAACCGACATGTGTCAATCCCGGATTATCACGTGGTGGGGATCGAGGCTCGAGCTAGAGCGAGCTCCCTGCTCACTCGCTTGCCTCGATTCCTCCTCTCACCCAACGAGTTGGAATTCTATTCGTTGTGACTGCTCGATTGCATGTCAAAACCTCACCTGGCTGCTCTGTGCTCTTTGGCGTTCTGCCACAGCTAAGGTTCGACCTTCCACCTACACTCTGTTGTGTCACATTCCACTACTTACCACCACCACCACCAGCAGCACAGCCACCACCTGCACCATCAGCCATGAATAGGTAAACTAAGTTGCCAGGTGCATCAGATGCGTCACACAAACGAAAATTCACCTGTTACAGCATCAGCATGGCAAGCAATCAAGCGCTCAGTGCACTATGCAGTTGAATAATCAGAAAGTTGAAAGTCCACATACCAGAGCCGTCCTCGTCTGCGTCACTATTCATGACTACGGCCATCAAGTACCTTCTGGTCTGCCCGCGCTTGCGATTACATTCCGGAAAGTACAGCAGGGAACAGAAATCACTCTTGGTGAGCCTCAGTTGGTTCATGTAAGGTCGGTGTGGGATGGATATTCTGCGAGAAAGACCACCTTGTCACACATCGCATGCCGTGCTTCATGGGGTGTGTCCACTAGGGTTTGTAAGTTGGTTTCAATTGCCAGTGATGACTTTTACACCCTCCACAACACGTCAAAATTGAGGAATTTCACCTGCGCATCTCATCGGAGGTCTGGAGCTGAATTCAAAAAGAGAAACACATGACAACTGCATCC
>SZWC01024647.1:16890-36966 GCA_023375785.1 Penium margaritaceum | reverse complement strand
ATATATATATATAGATATAGATATAGATATAGATATAGATATAGATATAGATATAGATATAGATATAGATATAGATATAGATATAGATATAGATATAGATATAGATTTAGATATATATATATATAGATCATTACAACTACGTAAAACTATGTCAAACCATGTACAACTCTTTACAAATCCATAGAAATCACCAGGACCTTGTGCAACTTTGCAAAACTCCATACAACTCAGTACAAATTCATATAATGCCATAGAACTCCTTACAAATCCATACAAAACTTTCAACTCCTCACAACTTTGTATCACTTTGTACAACTTTTTAAAACTCAGTACAACTCTGTTTAATTCTGTCTAGATCCTTACAACTCCTTGCAACTCTGTGCATCTTCATAAAACTCCATATAGTTCTCCACAACATGGTACACATTTGTACAACTCCGTAGACCTCCGTACAACTTAGTGTAACTCTGTAAAACTCTGTACAACTTTGTACAGTGTTGTACAACTCTGCAGTGCTCTATAGAACTCCACACAGCTCCCTAAAGCTCTGCAGAGCATTTTATAACTCTGTACATCTACGTATAATTCCTGACAACTCATTACAATTCATAAAGCTCCATACAACTTCGCAAAACTCCAAAATACTCCATGAAAATCTGTCAAACTCTGTACAAATACGTAAATCTCTGTACAGCTCCAACAAAACTGTGTACAACCATAAAAATGTCCGTACAACTCCAAACAACTCTGTAGAATCCCCATAAATTCTGCACAGATCCATAAAACTCCATTATCTCCATACAAATTCGTGTAAATCCTTACAACTCTTTGCTATTCTTCAGAAATTTGTATAAATGTGCACAGCTCCGTAAACTTGGATTTCACTCTGTACACATCCATACAACCCTACAAATCCCAGTACAACCTTGTACCACTCTATGCAATGTTTTGCAGCTCCAAAGGAACTCTTGTCAACTCCGTAAAAATTTTCAAAACTCCATAAAGATCAGTTCAACTCCGCACACATTCCTACAACTCCCTACAATTCTGTTAGAATCGCAGCAGCTTTGCAAAACTCTGTTCTATTTCATATGACTCAGTACAGGGCCGTACAATTCCATACAGCTCGGCACAACTTTCTACACCTCCGTACATCTCTGAACAACTTTGTACAACTCTGTAAAACACCGTTCAACTCCATGTAACAGTACTACTCATTAAAGATCTACAGAATTCCGTACAACTATATTTAGCTGGGCACAACCCCGCACAAATCCATACAACTCTCTAAGATTCCATAAACCCCAACACAAATCTGGACGATGTTGAACAACTATGTACAGCTTTGTACAACTATGTACAGACGAGGACAGATCTGCACTATTCCAAAGAATACTGCACAACTGTGCAGAAATCTGTACAACATTGTACAGCTTTGTACAGCTCCTTACAGCTATGCACAGCTCTTTACAACTCTGTTCACTTCCGTAAAGCTCATTACAACTCTGTACAATGCCGCATAACTCTGTACAATTCTGTACAACTTTGTAGACCTGTGAATAGCACCACACAACTCCGTGCATCTCTACACAACTTTGTACAACTCTAGACAACTCAGTAAATCTCAGTACAACTCTGTAAGAATGTGTAATACTCTGCACAATTATATAAAACCCTGTACAACTATGTACAATCTCGTGAAATCATGTACAACCCCATACAACTTGATACAACTCTGTACAACTCCACACAAATCCGTGAAACCACACGACCTCAGTCAACTCAGTACACTTCCAAACCACTCCATACAGTTCTGTACAGGTCTTCACCACTCTGTAGAAATCCGTACACTGATGTAAACCTCCATGAAACCCTGGACAATTCTGTACAACTCTGTAAAACTCTTTACAATACCAAACAACTGTGTACAGCCTTGTACAGCTGTTAAAGAATCATTAGAACTCTACATGTTTCTTCACATCTTCTTGAGCTTTACACAACTCTGTAAAAATTTGTAGAACTCTGTACAACTTCTTCAAGCTCTGTAAAACTTGTTACAACTCTGTAAAATGCCATAGAAATCTGTGAAAGTTCTGAGACTAGGCATCAATTGATGAGGACACCACATTAACCTCAATTCCGGCAGCATACATACGATTCAATGTCATCAATACAACCCGTTATTGTTAGTTTTTAATCCTTCATGAAGATGAATTATCCATAAAGAAGGCTGGTTCAAATGTAACGTTCATTCAACTACAAAAACATTCCTTGACTAAGCAGTGATCTTGATAGTTTTTGTCTCTTCTTCGGAAAGAGTTGTGCTGCCACCCAAGAAAAAGTATTATCCCACCTTCCTCTTCTTTCAAGAGCATACAGAATTCATGCAAGGTTTCCAATGTGACGTTGAGTGATGTACAAGTATCTTTACTCACTTAGAACATAAATATAGAGATAAAAACTCCCAATGTCAAGTAGCTTTTTCACCACTGCCTTACATGTTATACTAAATGTTTCCAATGTATCCCAGAAATTTCAATGTACCTCCATTTCATTCTGGATAATTAACTGAATCTTCATTCCTTCTTTGTGGTGTGTTCAAGATCTTCTAGCACACCTTCATGAGTTTTCTGCATATATTCCTCCATGTATACTGTGCAGGTGTATAGAAGCTATAACCATAAACTAAAATTTGGTGATGGGTCATAAATGTGGCATTGAACTCTTGCTTGAATGGAGTAAAAATCTTGCATGCCTCACAACTATTGGTGTGGATGTTGCAGAATTCTATAGGAAAATGGTTACTGTAGAAAAGGTTCACCAGTTAAAGAGGAGAAGATGTTCATTTCTGTCTCTAGATGTGAACAAAAATGTATCTGAATTTTTTGTACACAATGGCAAAGAGGAAATTTATGAAAAAATCACTGTTCTTTTATTCCCCTTGACCACATCTGTAGCATAGCAGACAGGTTGGACATGCACCGCTCCCTTGGAATAAGTCCCCCAGACCTCGTCCATGGTGCAAGTCCAAGAAAACATAAGTTGTGTAGTGAAATGGATAGCAAGTTGGACTTAGGAACAACATGTCTTAGGATCAAACCTTGATGGGAGCAGGAAGGTTTTCTTACCTTCCTGCAAAGGGGGAGGTTCCATGAAATTTCTCCATGCATGAGGAGGATGTGCCACTTGGTGGTTAGGGGATGCGCCAATTGGCAAGCAGGTGAGGTGGTGTGGAGTGGCCACCCACAAAAAGTGCCGCTGCCTACTCACCTTAGTTGCCAGGCCTAGCACTATATCTACCAGGCTCATTTCTCATTCTAATTATACAATCTGACCTTAGGTGATCCTCACAGAGCTGTCCAACTAAGAAATAGTATAAGGAAGACACTCGTTGGTCTAAGCCCCAGGAGTTAGTCTCTGACTAGCACCTCACGCGCAAGTGACCAAGAATTAAGTGGACACAGTTGCTAGCAAATGATTGCCTGGGAGCTGCTCAGTGTGGAACAGTAATCCTGAGGGCGAGATCTTCTCTTAGCTGAAATGCTAGGAAAGGACGGCAGGTGCCATTGTGTTGGCCCTGTTTCCTAGTCCGCTCGCCTCGGGCTGGTTGACAAACATTTTCTCATCTTCATGAAAACACATGCATGTTTTCAGACTCATGCTTCTCTCTTGCCAGTGAGAAACTAACTACACAGGATTTTTTAGCAGCTCCATCATCTCCATGTTGTGAGGTTTTTCACTCTCGAGGTTACTTCTTCTTTCCTCGGGAAAGGCTAGATCTTCCTTAACGCTGGGATATAACACATTTGCTGCAAACCATATGGTTCAACACTGGATGAAAGTTCTCAAAATCTGTTGAAGCTCAAAATGTAAAATTTTCTCCGCAAATGCACATACAATCCAATCAGAATTGCATTACGTAATCCTTGTGTTGGTGGTTATTCTACCTGCAACACAGAACAGCAGCAGTGGCTAGGAGAACTTTGCTCCAGTCACCTCCTTTGGCTACCTCCAAACCCTAAGCGGGCAGCAGCAGCCTTGAGGAGCAGGCACACTTTCACATCTGCAGGTTTCGTCAGTTCCAAAGGCCCCGCGTGACCCACTCCCGCCACAACTATTCACCTCTACCTCTACATTAGCCAGTGTGTCATGCGCCCCTACCTTTACATCAGCCGAGTGTGCAACTGAGGACTACACCAAGGCCACAGTTGTCATTGGACCCATTGCCGCAGCAGCTGCAGATATTGGCAGACAGATCTCGGCAGCTGCATCCACTATTGCATCTGCCATAGTGTCTGTAGTGTCTGCCATAGCAGCGGCCGCATCGGACATCCGCACTTTGATGGAAGCAGCCGTTACTTCTGCACCATCAGCTTGATCTGCTCTCTCTAGACTCATTGGACGTCGGATGAGACACGCGGCCGGCAATGAAGTCAGACTGACGTGTTGCAGGCAACCAAGGAATCATTAAGGGGGGTGTTTAGGGGTCTCACATCACAGACTTGGAGGCTCCCCTGGAGCTGCACCATTTGTTCATCAGTGGACGGAATACTCAGTGCAGCACCCTCAGGACCCCTCGTCACAGGTTGACACCTGGTATGACGAGACAATAGAGGATGACACACATGAGGACATGATTTGCATCTTTGAGGAGCACATTTTTTAGGTGTACTTGGGATCGCAATTTGCCATTCCACCACCTTCTTATCGTCACAATCAATCATGTCCTTTAGTAGCATTCACTTTTAGTGGCGTTTCTATCGCTGGTGCTCTTCTTGTGCCTCGGCCACCATCTCCCGATCCTGAGGTCGCCCTCCCCACTGAGCAACAATCAAGTATTTTTGAGACACATCCGCCTTGCCATGACAGTGACAAGGGCTTCCATTATTGGAAGATCATATGTGGAGTTTATGCCCGCTCTGAGGGCGTCTGGCCATATTGCCACAGCCAATACCAAACCCGTGAAACTTACGAGGCATAGACAGCAACAAAAGCGATGCGCGATCTGTCATACGCCATGCCACAGGAAACGTTTGTTCACTTTGGCCCCATTGTGGGTGAGGCAGGAACCAGGACAGGAGCAGTCCTGTGCCAGGGCTTGGAGATGGAAATAACATATTGACACTCCTTGCAGCGGAGACCAATGCACAAAGATAGCACGACTGCGCCAGTTCCACTCCATCCGTCAGGGTTCCACAGAGCTCACACCAGACTACTGATGGCGAGCTAAGCGCATTCATATGTCCCTTAGGACTTGTGGCAGGATCCAGTTATGAGAAATTGACGTCATCACGATGGGTGCACCTTTGGACTTGGTAAAGCTCTTTGACCGTGTGGCCCTTTACAAGGTGTCCAAGTGATTACAGCTGTTTCTCTCAACTCGGTGCTGCTCACTCCAGGCAGCTTCGGTTCATGAGGCTGCAGTTGCCCATCAGCAAACTCCACTTGTTGTAGCAGTGATAGCAACCCCTCTGATGCCTCTGTCCCAGTTCACTATCCGCAACTCCATCGGTTCCTCCTCTTCCCCTTCTAAACTGAGCATCCAGACTCGGGACGTTGTAGCAGCCAAATAGGGGAATAAGGGTAAAAAGAGATGCGGCAAGGGAAAGCAGTATCAGTAGCAACGACCAACAAGCAATGGTCATCGAAGCTCTGTCCACAACTAGACCTGTGGGAACGCTCACCAATACACACAGTACAAAAAGATCCTTGACTGTCCGAGGATCATGTACGACCTATAGGTGATGCACATGCAGTGGATGTCCTCCATTGACACATAGGCCGGCCATGCCGCTATCATGATTGCGACGGACACAACTGCTTCACCATGTAGTGGCCATAACATGGACCCTCACGATTGAATGATAGCATCAGGCAACAGTGGTCATATGGATTCATAGGATCGCACGATAGCGGAGCTTCATTAGCTACTGGCGCTTCGTACTCAAAGAGGTACGAGTGTACTATCACAGCCATGTGGTCCCTAGCATGTGATCCCTAGAAAATATTTCCTGGAGTATCTGCTGCCCATGATGATGATTCTGGGGGAGCTGAGCCGGCTTGTGATGAGGATGGACCTCAGAGTACCGGCTGGCTTGACGAGTCATGGGTTCCTTCTGTTTGTTGCTGTTTTAAGTGATGCTCTTCTAATGAGCATCTAGTAGAAGTAAAATCTTCTTTGGCATATTCTTCAGTGTCGATGATAGGTCGACATCATCATTGACTCTGGTGCCATCCTTCACATGACGTGTCATCATAGTGACTGGACTTGATCAGTCCCATAGTGTTGGTATTTTCAGCTCGCACGGAGTCTTTTGGCCGTTGCTTGTCCAAGGAGTTCGGGTAGTGCAGTTCAGTGGTCCGTCTTGCCCCTTTTTGATTTCCTTTTGGCTGTGTGCGCTTTGTCCTTTTTCCTTAGCTGAATCTGCTATTTGTTTTTATCCGCCTTCCTTTGAGAAACAGCCCAAGACTGATAAACGTTTCTATGGCTAGGGTCAGATGCATTGGTCCACTAACTCAGACTCCACTCACAAGGCATTGTGTCCACAAGAGTTGCTCGACTTAACCCCCTTGGTCCCCATGAAGTTGAGTTCCTCTTAGATCAGGGTGGGTATGTTGTGGTGATAACATTATCACCACAACATTTCACTTCACCCGGATGCGGTGGGACTATCGCTTCCACCACAAGAGCAATGTCTTCCTAGCAAACAACCGGTGGCTGGTGATGGCGGAGCGCTAGTCTTGTAACACCCTTCATACATCCTCTTCTGAACACGGTGTTAGTCACCTGCGCTCTACCCATACTTCACCATAGAAAAACAGTGTATATAAGCAATGGAATCGCACCACGGAGGATGCAGTCTGCGTCATATGGTCTGAGTGTGGTCTTTTGGACTCCTTTCCACTTGAGGGCTTCTCCTACATGACGCGTGCCTGGAACTGCCTGTTTCATGGTCCTCTTCGGGACCTTGTCACACCGAACAAGCTCTGGTTTGTTCGTCGCGCCAATCTCTGTTTGACTTGCATCTGGCGGTCCTTGACCTCCGTCTGGTACACCGAGGACCTGAAGGGATCAAATCTCTCAGCTTGTGATCACTTGTGTGCCTTTCTAAAAATCTCCCACGGTCGAATGCCTAGCCCTTCTGGAACTTCCCTTGTTATTGCATTCTCGAATCTCCAGACGCTCCCTTCTTTGAGGATCTGACCGAGCGGGATGTGTCGAGTATTCTTTCACTTGCCGCCGCACACGTTCCCACCCGTGTGGTTCCCTAGTGGAATGGGGAGTTTTAATCATGAAGATGGGTTCGCCGGGGTCTCTCCTGATGTGGTGCAGACTTCGGGTACTGTCGATCTGGCTATCATAGATGTAGATCCAGTAGCCTCATCTGTTCCCTCTGAAACAGGTAATCTCGTGTCAGCATCAGTCCCTTTTGACACACCTGATCCAGTCCCTGTGCGCATTCCCTTTGCACACCTGATCCCGCACCAGTGACAATATCCTATGTCACACCTAATCTTGTGTCTGCACGTGTTTCCCCTAGGTGCGAGCGAACACGTGTCCATGATTCTCATGTACAATCTCACCTTCCCTGCGAGTCCACAGCTCCTTCGGCGATGGCCTAGCCGCCTTCTCTGGAGGCCAAGGTGAAATTTTCACCATCGGGCTACTCTCGCGAGCCCTCTGGTTGTCTCTGACTACTAGCTTGTAGGGTTTGGTGGAAAGCGCCCATCTACCCTTGCCATGAACACATTGTTTTGACTTGGCAAAAAACCTCTTTCAACCCCAGAATATCTATGAAACGTGTGCCTCCCTCAGACTACACAAAGTAAATGCCCCTACACCTTCAAACAGCTGCCTCCCTTTGGTAGATGCAATCCCTCCGGAGTCAACAGTTGGATGGAAAAATGACAAAATGAGTAATAAAAAGTTTTTTTTGGCCCTTGCCATTGAGGAAATAAACCCTTGGCAGTATTATAGCTTGACCCCAAAGAAAAACAATGTGCATGAAACCCCTGAAGAAACTTCGTCCATCAAATTGTTTTGGCCCAAGAGACTAAGAGGTCATAGAAACATGTTGTAAGTTCATGGCATGACCCAAAATTTTACTTTCCTTTCGCACCAGAGAACAAAAACCACTCATGCTTGCTCGTGAGGCCCAACAAAGTGGCTATATTTACAACTCTAGAAATGAGACAGTACTTAGTTTCTTATTTCTACATTCATGCACAGAGAAAACTTGTGCACTAACAGGGTTGCATTTTGCATGGATTCCATGTGGCATTGTCTGAAGAACTGAAATTCACAATCACAATGGATTGATTGTGAGTCAGGATTCAACCCCATACATTTCCACGATCCATTACACTCGCACAAAGATGTCATAGTGGGGTGCTGAGATAAAGAGCATGAACTCATGGCTCACCAGCAGCCATTTGCTTCCATTCAATACATCAAAGTGATCCCTTGGAAGCTGTGACAGTTTTTGAAGGCGTGAACAGACATCAAATCAGCTGCAATGCAAGGATATGCTCTGCATGTCAGCACACTGAATGCAGCACTTGCAGGAGTTGGAATAACTTCTGCTGCTTTGTTAGAATTGCATTCAGGATGACACAAGCTCCGACAGAGCCTTTTCTACAGTATCAATATCGGGCCTTCTTGATGATTCAAATGCAGAGCAGTTGATGCCAATCTGCAGAACCTGTTCCACGGCCAGCAAAGGAACATGCACCTGTCGGAGCGTGGGATCCAGGACAACATCCAGCCATACAGGCGCACCACAATACCTTTCCTTCACAGACAGAACCCATGCCCGGAGTGGCGTGGCAGCTTTCTGCTGTGAAGTAAGGATAGTTGAGCCCACAGCAGGGCACTTACCACCATTCACGTCTGATGACCTTGGTGCCAGTGCTCTTGCTGCCACAGTGGGATCGGCAGCGTTGCTCGCAACGTTGACATGCTCTTGTCCAAGGGAAGTGACCTCGCTGGAAGTGCTGTGGCTCATGATCCCAACAAAATCTGGGCTAGAACTTGTTGCAGGCTGGAATTCTGCCATATGCTGCAGATCCTCTTGGCTTGCCACAACCACTCCTCTCCCTGTGAACAGCTCCAGGAGAAGGATGCCAAAGCTGTGCACGTCTGAAGCTGTGGTGAGCCTCAACGTTGACCAGTACTGTGGGTCAATGTAGCCTGGAGTCCCCATTCCTGGTGTGTACACACTCCCCTGCTCTTCCAGTACCCTCAGGAGCCCAAAGTCAGCAACTTTAGCCCTGTACTCTGCATCAAGGAGAACATTGTCCGGCTTAATATCCCGATGCACTATGGGAGGCTGTTGATGATGCAGATACTGTAGGCCACGGGCGATTCCGCACGCAATGGTGAGACGTTGCTTTAAGGACAGTGCATGCTTGGGAGTGTGAATTGCAGAACAAAGGGTGCCATTCTCCACAAACTCATAGACCACAATGCGCTCCTTCTTCTCCATGCAATACCCAAGAAGGCTCACTAGGTGCGGATTGGAGAGCCGTGAGATCCTCACGACTTCCTCTTTGAAGATGTTGTCCACGCGGCTGCCACTTTTGATGGACCGTTTCACAGCCCACTTCTGGCCACCTGGTCCAAAACCAAGGTACACTGTGCCAAAGCCACCTTTTCCAAGAAACTGCCCATCGCTGAAGCTGTTGGTGGCTCTGCACAGCTCTGCCAGTGTCATGGGACGAAAAAGCTGTGCTTGCCAGTCAGCTGTGCCTTGTTGGAGTGTGGAACCTGCCTCAGGTGTTTTGGAGCCATCTTGGCCATGTAGACTGAGGCTGTTTTCATCCCCAGCATGGTTCCTGCTGTACTTCTCCAGGGTCCTTCTCTTCCAGTACATGAAACCCACAAAGAAAAGCATGACCAGGATGAAGAACACCGACAGTACTGTCAAAACTACCATCCAAGTTGCAACGCCACCACCACCACTGCTGCTGCTGCTGCTGCTGCTGCTGCTGTTGCTGCTGCTGCTGTTGCTGCTGCTGCTGCTGCTGCTTCCGCTGCTACTGCTGCTGCTGTTTCCATTGCTGCTGCTGTTGCTTATGCTGGTGTTGCTTGTTGCCCCTGCACTGCTGCTACTGCTGCTGCTGCTGGTTCCAGATTCCCCTGTAGTGTTCAGCCCACCTGCTACCACCCACAATCAATCAACACCAGAGTGATAAAAAACTGGTAGGGTGTGACACACTGCCTTGGATAGATGAACATGAAATCCTGGAATGGATGAAAATGAGCTTTGGAATCAATGAGCATGCCCTTTAAGGAGCAAATAAAGGTGAGAAAGCTCTTTGGGATGATTGTTTCATGTATTCAAAGGGAGAACAAAAGCAATGCCGCCAGGCAGCACAACCGCGTGAGATGTTTTGGATTAATGAGCCTGAGCAAGTCAGAAGAGTGACAAATGTTCAATACATTTGTTCTGCATGTGATTTTTTAACATCTGGTTCTCAAGGAAAAGCATAAACTGACATTCTTGGCCATGGGGACTGCCTAGGAAATATAGTGGTGCTTCTTCACTGTCCCATAGGATTGGAACTTTTTTGAGATCGGTGGGGAGACCTTTGGTTGTTGGAGCAGACACGGGAGCTGCAGCAGTTGCCGCTGTTGGAGGATCCACAGGTGGCTCTGACAATGATGCGCTTCTGCATGTTCCCCGCTCTAACTTATAGGTGCGTATACTTCCGAAGGGATACGTGGGAGAGCTCCGTCCTGACCTCCTCCTCTACAGCCTGTGTTAGGGCAGTGTGCTGGTTTTTTTTCTTTTTTTTCACAAGGATATTGATTTATAGAAATGGAAAACATGCAAGCCGCCCCTGCACCGGCACATCTACGGGGTATAAATAGCGTCGCCGCCACCAACGGCACATGAACGGTGGGAATGAGACAGAAATAGAAAAGGGTGAGCTAGGTACCGGCAAAGACCGGTTCAACCGAACACAGAGCGGATAGCCCAAGGGCAAGTGGCAGCCCCACACCATGTAACAGCAGAAGATCCTCTCCCTCCGGACGGTCATCCGCCGCCGCGCAACGCACGACACTGTAGAAACGGATGGCTGCATACTGGCTGCGCACACTAGCGATGCAAACCCGCTGTGCCACAATAACCACAGCACGCTGGGCCCAGCGCTCGAACACCTCTGCAGAGCACCGTCGTGGCCCACGTGCCAGGCAGATCCTGGCGAGGCGGGCCAGGAAGGACCAGAAGTGGTCGCCCATGGCGCCCAAGGTCTCCTATGCGAGAGGGCGCATGTGGCGCCCTGGCCGTGCCGTCGGGCGATACCGCTCCACCTTGCCCCTCTCTGCTGCCTCAACAGCCACGCCTGGTTCGGATGCCCTGTCCCCCTGGGGATCCAGTGTAGTCACATCAAGCACCCAGGTCAAGCCTGACTCAGGGTCCGACAGCGTCAGGTCCGGGCGTGGCTCACCCCGCGCCCCATCTGCCTGGCGGGGCACACCCCCGCTCTCAACCGTAAATGAAAGCCGGTGCTCGCGGAAGATGTCGGCAAGCTCATCCCTGATGGCGTTGTGAACGCGCTGGATGGCCCCGTCAATCCGCCGTCTCCTGGTCACTGATCCTGGGTCCATACCATCAAGGCCTACCTGCTCCAGGTGGGGCAGGGGGAGGCCCAACCAAAGCTGGGCATGAAGACGAAAGTCTGCCGGGGCCAGGTACGTCCGATCCTGTCGGCCGGGTGGAGTCGCCTGCAACCAGAGGGCACTGCCCCTCGTCACCATCGCCCAGCAACGCTGGTGGGCATGACGCTCACAGCCACGCCGGTGGGCGCATGCCTCCGGGCCACCCTGTGCACACCCACAGCGTCTCTGCGCCAGACGGCCGCACGCCGTAATCCACCCCTCCCGCCGGCATGAGTACCATTGTCTGCACATCCGCTGGTACAGCCCCGGCTGTACACCCTGCTGCAGTGCCTCCAAGGTAGGCAGGGTCGCAAACACCGGCCTGGGCAGCTCCTCCTCCACCAGGTCCCTACCCGGTGCCAAGTGGTGTAACGCGCCATCCGCTGGCAAGAAGGGGGTGAACTCGCTGGTGAGAGCCGGCAAAAGACTCCCTGTGGAGCAAGCATAGGCTAGTGGAGCCCGGTCTCTCGCCCCCAACAGGCCCGCTCCGCCGACGGCGAATGGCAACTGCAACTGCCATCGAGCCAGACGCTGAAGCTTGAAGGCCTCCGACCCCACCTCCCGGGCCTGTGCAATTTGTAGGAGGCGTAGTACTGCCTCCCAAATGGCCTGGTCAAAGCGGTGCAGAATCTCCAGCCAATGCTCCTCGGGCGGGAGCGCCCGCACGCAAAAGTCCACTCGGGGGATGATGCACAGTCGGAGCAAGCTCATAGCCGCCTGCACCTCCTCCATCCGGCTCACCTGCGGCAGACCTCGTAGCTGGTCCCGTAGCCATCCCTCTGCCCACGCTGCCTGGAAAAGTGCGTCGCCCACCGGGCACCCCAGCAGCACCACACCGTCCCGTCGACAAGGAAGCCCAGAGAGCACCTCGGACACCTCCGCCTCCGTCCGCCGCAGTAGGAGGCACTTCCGTGGCTGGATGTGTAGGCCACATAGTGCCGCTGCCGCAACCATGGAGGAGAAGGTTGCCGCCAGGGGCTGTGGAGGGGCGGTCACCGTCGCATCGTCCGGATAGGTCCCCACGTGGCCTCGACGCTCCCTCCGAGCCCGCGTCAGCACCTGGGAACCTGCCTCGAGCACCGGTGCAAGAGCAAGGTCGAACAAAGCAGGGCCCAGGGGATCTCCCTGGCGTACACCTCTGGCACTCTCTAGCATCGCCAGTGCGCTGACCCCGAGGAAGAGCAGCTGCGTCGGGATGGTGTAAAACTGTCGCAGGAACGAAATCCACATGCCAAGACCCCGATCTCGCACCGCCTCAAACATCGCCGCCTGCTCCACCTCGGTAAAGGCATTGCGGACGTCGAGCCGAAGCAGCCAGAAGTCAGGGTTGGCCGAGAGGATGGCACGCACCCCACGAACCAGCACCCCCGCCCCCTCCGACACTCCTACGCTGAACTGGTGAGGCCGAAGTGCTCGGTGCAAGCGGTTCCTGTCCTGTAGGAGGAGTCGGCCTACGAGCCGGAACCAAACCTCACCAACCGCTAACGGCCGGAGCCCTTCTACCTCTGTAGCTCCCTTCAAGATAGGGATGAGTCTGCTCCGACCCATGCACGTCGCCGCCTCTGCTGGCATGGCCCCATCTAGCATAGCTCGTATGACCACTCCCACGCCCTCCATGCACGCCGGTGAGTCGAAGGCCAGGTCACGGAGCAGGTCCATAGTGAGACCAAGGGGACCTGCTGCAGAACCCCGAGGCGCGTCCCGCAGCGCCTCCTCCATCATCTCCTCCGTCACCCCAGCCGCTCCACCCCCTGGTGTCTGAAAAGAGTGGACCCACGCCAGGATGGGCACCGTGGCGGGAGGATGCCGCTTTGTGAGAGCAGCCAAAGTTGTGGCCGTACCTGCTGCTGGTGGACGTCCCTCAAACTACTGCATCGCCCTCGATAATTTCCCAGCATGCACCATACTGGCCGCGCACTCGCGTGCTCTCGCCCCCTCCTCACCCTGCTCTGCCGCCGCCTGTCGCGTGAATGGGCGGGCCGCCACCCAAGCCCGCTGGGCGGGACGCATTGAGGCACAGGTCTCAACCAATAGCCCCGCCAAATCGCCTGCCTCGAAACGGGCGCAGCGCTCAAGGACTACGCTGTTGACGGAGCGCAGGTCAGGGTAGGCCTGGCCGCGGGAGCTAATCCGCCGACCGCGCCAGAGCGGTCTGTGTGGGGCTGAAGAAAAGGCGGGGTCCCTCAACTGCTCCTCAAAGGAGGGCACTCGACATACGAGCACCTGGAAGTGGAGGAGGAGCATCCACCTGCTGCAGAGGGCTCCGGGCGGAAGGTCTGCCTGAAGAACCCAGGAGCAGCAGCGCTGGAGGAGATGACCAACCTGGCAGCGAGCCTCCCCGTAAAGGCGCGCCAGCACCGATGAAGCCTGTGCCATCCTCTCAAATCTGCCCCCCTCTGTCTGTATCGCACCCTCTAGCCGCTCCCATGTGAAGCCCTCTAGAGCCTCCCATGCTGTGGTGATGTATGGCGTGAGAAGTGCTGGCCTCTCCTCCTGGGGCGGCAGGAGGCCCTGCCCCCCCTGTAGCACTAGCTCCTGTGTCACTAGGAGATCCTCCCCTCGGAGTGTGACAACCAACTCTGGCACGCCCTGACACTGTCTACGGCCTGGTGCCGGTAGAAACTGACCGGCACGGTGTGCCTCTCTCGCGGTGGCGGTGGGTGCCAGCGCGTGCGGACGTACTGCTGGGACACTGGCTGTGGGGCGAAAAGAGGGAAAAGGGAAGGGAGGGTGGGTGAGAAGGGGGTAAGGGGGTCGGGGAGGTGGAGGGCAGAGGTGGGCGGGGGGGGGGGGGGGGGGAGGAAGGCGGTGGGGAGGCTAGAGGGGGTGGGCTGCTGACGCCCACCGGTGTAACTGGCCGGATCTCCAGCTGCTGCACCTGATGCTGTCCCTGTCGCTGCTGGTGCTGCCCCTGATGCTCCTGTTGCTGCAGCTGCTGCTGCTCCTCCTGGTGCCCCTGCTGCTCCTCCTCCTCCTCCTCCGGTGCTGCCCCTGCTGCTCCTCCTGCAGCTGCTGTCCGTGCCAAAGCAAGGCCGACTGCTGCCCATGCTGCCTGTCCTGGTGCTGCTGCTACTGCCACTGCTGCTGCTCCAGCTGCTGTTCCTGCTGCTGCTCCTGCTGCTGCTCCTGCTGCTGCTCCTGCTGCTGCTACCGCCCGTGCCAAGGCAAAGCCAGCAGCTGTGGCGCCGCTGGCCCTATCAAGGGTAGGCAAGCGGCCCCGGGCCGGCCGCCTGCCCCCTCTCCCCCCCCCGGGAACTGCCCCTCCCACACGGAGTGGGTGTCGAGCCTCCGTAGCGGACCAAAGCGCCCTGTCCAGCCTGGGGGGAGGTCCGCAGGGGGGGCTCCCCGAGGCTGGGCAGTCAGGAAGAGCAGCAGCTCCTCATGCCGCTGCTGTGGCTGATGATGTGTCTGCTGCTGCTGCTGCCACTGCCGCTGGTGCTCCAACTGATGCGGCCACTGCTGTTGTCGCTGACGCTGGGTCTGCTGCTGGGCCCGTGGGGGGACCCAGCCTACCTGCTGCCACTGCTGCTGCCGCTGTCCCAGCGATGGTGATGACCCCTGCTGCTGCTGGTGCTGCTGCTGTGAAAAGACGCCGGGGTGTGGTGGGGGGCTCCGTCTGGGGGGTAGACGATGACTCAACTCCTCCGGGTCCTGGCCCAGACACTCGCCTAGACGGAACGCGAGCCGCCGCTCCTTTGGGCGGAGCCATGCCCGCCCAGTGAGGAGTTGTAGCTTCGCGTGCTGGGCGGCGAAAACGCGCAGCTCCCAACGGACCTGGCCACCTTGCCCCCCAAGCCCCCCCGTCGGGGGGGTAGGGGGGCGGCGCCGGGCACCTGCGCCACCCGTGCTCCTAGGAGGGGAGGCGGAGGGAGTCTGCCGCTGTGTGAGAGGATGCACCTGCGAAGGCGCGCCCCCTAGGAGCAAAGCAGTGGCAAGGGACAACACGGGGGGCGGAAGGCCTAGGAAGCTGCCCGGGATGCTGCCTGGAACGCTGCCTGGGGCGCTGCCCGGGGGCAGGCCCGAGGCCTCCCTGGATGTGGATAGATGACGTTCTAAGGTAGCCAGGCGGTCGAGCAGTGTCTGCTGCTGCTGCTGCTGCTGCCGAAGGAGCTGCTGTTGCTGCTCCTCCACGCGAAGTACGGCCGAGAGCAAATCCGACGGAATGGGCCCGGATCAGGCCGGGCGCTCGGGCGGGGTCTGCTGCTGCTGCTGCTGATGCCGCTGCTGCTGGAGGAGCTGCTGCTGCTGCTCCTCCACACGACATATGACAGAGAGCACTTCCCTCAGAAGGGGCCCGTCAGGGACCGTCCCTGAGGAAGATGCTCCCCCCACTCCCTCTGCCTGCCGCATTGCTGTGTGCAGCTCAGGTAATTGAAGGGTGAGAGCCGTGTATAGCGCGGTGCCGAGCGCCGCTGAAGCCTCCTGAACCTGGGCACGGTTACCGACCCAGGCCTCCTCCGCCCATGCCTCGAGAAGACCCGTCGAGAAGAGCCCCATGGCAGCATCATGGGTGGCGGCTGCCTCTCCGTGACCCAGTGCTTCTGCTGCTGCCTGGCGGGCAAGCTCCATCGTCCGCTCGAGGGACTCGAGCGCTGTGGAAGTCGCCGTACGGAGGCTTGCAACCTCCCCATCGAGGTGGCGGTGGGCCGTCTGCAACTCGGAGCGCAGGACCTCCATGCCCAGGGCCTGCGCCTGCTCTACGGACTCTACTGCCGTGTAGAGCTGACCAAAGGTGCGGGAGAGGTAGTCCGCGAGGTTCTAGGAGAATCTACCTAGAAAGGATACCGTCTGCCCCTGAAGACTCTGTATGTCACCCACGCTGGAGGCCACCGCTACCAGCTGGGGGCCACCGCTACCAGCTGGGCGTGAGCCTGTTCCAAGACCGTCGAGAGCCTGTGTGCAGGGCGGGGAGGCTCAGCTGGAGTTACTCTACCTGCGCCCAGCTGTACAATGGCCGACGGCTCCTGTCCGGGTGCAGCTACAGGGACAAGCCATGCACCCCGGATGCGCGATAGGTGTGCCGACCATCTGGCGAGTAAGGTGGGCTGCATATCGACGTCCGGGGGGTCCGCTGGTGTGGAAGCCATGGCGTGGAATGCGCGGCGTTTGCGCTGGCTAGGTGCGGTGTGCGCTGTGGTTGAGGAGGTGTGGGGGAGGAGGAGTGGGGTGTCGGTATGGAGGGGATGATGGAGAGGGGGTGAGGGTCGCCGGGAGCATGTGTTGGTTTTGGATGTAATAGCTGTAGACACTCAGGGCTGCGAGGCAAGGGAGCAAAAATTTGCATTGCGGGCAGCAGAGAAGGAGAACGCTTGGAAGTACGAGGTGGCACATGGCCTGAAGGTTGGGTGGAGGCTGTCGATGGTGGTGTGGGAGAATTGTGGCAGGTTAGGTCCAGACTGTTGGCGCATTGTCCAACAGTTGGCGGCCATGTGTTTGGAGAGGGGCCGCAGTTAACATGTGGAGCCGGACCAGTCAGGTTGGGCTGCCAGAGCAGTGAGCCTCTTTGCCCAACGACTGCCCATCACAGGCATACGGCAGCAGTGCGGCATCATCCATGACTACACCTTCCTTTGTGGGGACCTTGGCATGATGTTGCAGGAGGATCCATCTACCCCTGACCATAGGGTCTGGCATCTTGGCCCTCTGACTCTGTTCGACAAGTGTTACATAGATCCTTTTGCGGAGGAGCTGGATCAGCCCCCCCCCCCCCCCCCCCCCCTCTTAAAACCGTATCTCCATTGTTTGCTCTCTCTCCCCTTTCCTACCCTTTTGTGCCGTGGGTGGCGGCATTTCTGTACTGCGTGCTTGTGCCGGTCCGTGGTGACATTTTCTCTTTCTCATGTTGAAGAAGTTAATTAAAAAAAAAGAAGAACAAGGAGATGACGACCTGGTGAGGTTCTACCTGCTGATCTTCGACACACAGTGTTGAAACCACTGTTTTCACTGCATTATGAGCCTTGTTGAGTAGGCCCAGTTAATGGAAAATCTGGGGGTGCAAATGATGATAGCATTGGTGCAAAGGGTGGTGCAGAGGTTGCACAACTCGTCATTGCTCTCTATGTTGGTGGGAGTTGACACCTGAGCAGGCTGGATGGGTGGTGGAGGATGTGTGCACGAGGTTGGAAAGCTCACTCTCCATGCCTTGGGGATTCTTGGAGTTAAGGCAAACCCACCTCAATTGGAAGAGGGGTGGACGACAACAGAGCAACGGTAGTTCCAGCTTGGTGCTGAGAAAGAGGTGTTGATGGAGACTGTGACCATAGTGTTGCCGGCTTTCGCAGCCAACTCCACACGCATGGAGCGCATGGTGCGGTCAACATTGCAGTACGTCCCATTGTGCTATCATCTCCTTTGTGACCATCTCATCACGAAATCGGCCTTAGTTGAGATACCAACAACACTGTAGGAAGATATATCAGTAAAGCGGATGAGTTCCCTTCCGTGCAAGGCATTCAGTACATTACCGACATAACCTAGACTGCCATTATGCTTGACCCAAGATGGTGCCTTGCTCACTTTGCAAGACAGAAGAGCATTGGCTAGCTACCTCATAGAATCAACAGTGCTTGAATAGTGTCATTCTTCCTTACCTGCAGGCACTTCATGTTACCAATGCTACCGGCCAGAAGTCTGCAGCCTCCACTGGCGCGCTGCTGCATCAGCACGTCCCTTGCCGCCCCTTATTCCTTTGAGCCAATAGTGTGGTAGGTGGGAAAGCAGCAAGCTACATTTCTCTACGTAAGGTGGTGTTGGCTTGACTACATGATGAGTGCGCCGAGAGCGATGCTCGGCAGTCTCCTGCGCCAGTCGATCACACGCAGCATGAAGCTTCCCAAGGCACATTGCGTGGGAGAGTGAGAGGTGCCCAAGGCTTGGTGTGTGTGCTACTTAACTCTGCCAGGAACGGATCCAACGTCCGACTGTGGGTGATGGTGTAGAGGTGGACTGCCGCAAACAGGAACCAGATGCCCGCAATAGATACACTCTAAGCCAGGACCCCCACCCCCCACTGGACCCAGTGCTCAAGGGCCTCTGCTGAGCACTTCCGAGTGCCATGATGGAGATATATATTTGCCAAAATGGGGAAGAAAAATCCAGAACTTGTTTTCTAGGCCGCCAAGGGACTCCCGCTTTGCGGCGCAGCCACGTTCGACGTAGTTCAGTTTTAGCGGATTCATTTAGGGTTTTTCTGGTTTCAGTTAATTCTTTGTTTTGGTTCTGGGGTCAGAACCGAAACTGAACCAATTCTAAAGTAAGTTTCCGTTCTGCTTTTTGGTTGGTTGTTGGTTTTTGGTTTCAAGCCAAGAACTGAGTTTGGTCTAAAATGGAGGCCATCCCTACATGAAGGTGGCCATGGCTAAATCACCTGGCTGCATTTTATTAACATGCACCATGTGGGCTTTCCATGTCATGTGGTGTGCTGTCGGTCCTGGTTTCAACGGCCTCACTCAACAGTTGTTACTACAGTATGCAGAACCGCCCAGTGGCATACACACAAGCTAACACGCGCAGCAAAAATTCCAGCACGTGATCTGCCATTGCTGAAGAAGGATTTGTAGGACATCTCAGAGACAAGGCAAAGAAAGGCAGGCAAGGTGCTCGCAATATTGGTTCAGCTTGCAAGCAGTGCACATCCCATAGAAATCAAAGCAAAGTACCCAGAGATTCATGTACAATCTCAAGGTTGCTTACATTCATTTGAGAATATAAGATGTTGCACACACAATTTTCAGCATGCAGTATGAATAAATTGTTGCAAGGTGTGATGCAGCTTGCCACAATGTGTGCATACACAGAGGCATAAACACAGTGGTTGACTTACCAGCAGTGCACGTGTCGCAGTAGACAGCACACTCTCTGCAGTACGGCAGTCCCTCATAGCCCGCCGGCTTCAACGGACAAGACCCTCCGTTGGCAGGACAGGAGAGTGATTGACCGTAATATTTGCTGCTCAACACAGTGAAAACAAGGCGTGATCGTCGTGATTATTGCTTTTTCCCCATGATTATTTGTTAGTTTTCTAAACATCGTATCTTGCAAACTCCCCACTTGATCAAGATAGCACAGCCTTGCACACATACATAGCCTGTCATACCATGGGTTGGAGGAACTGTTGTGCAACACTGTCGTACGGCATGGTATAGTGTGGCATGGTATGGTGTGGCACAATGTGATGTAGCATGATCCAGTGTGGCATGATCTGGCATGGCTTGGCGCAGTGAGGCAAGGAATGGTGGGCTCTTTCTGAACCAGAAACACTACCAGAAACAGCAAAAAACACACTATGTGAAACACCACAGAATGCTTAACAAACTACACACACGCACACACACACACACACACACACACACACACACACACACACACACACACACACAAACACACACACACACACACACACACACACACAC
>SZWC01024646.1:3136-30561 GCA_023375785.1 Penium margaritaceum | reverse complement strand
AATTCGGTGGTAAGAAGTCGAATTCCTTTCTTTCGCGGCAGGAACGAGTTTCACTTCTGAAGTCAACTTTGGGATTTGAACACCGTCCCCTTTTGCATTCCAAGCCATTTTCGCGGGTAGTTCGCAAATGGATGCGAAAGTAGTGTAGCCGTTCCTGTTTGCGCAGGTGTGAACCGGAGACCCGTTAGCTGACAGGCGCTTGAGTCATGTCGGCGGATCGAGAGCATCGAATCGGGCTCCGGAGTCGCAGCGGCAATTTGGGCACCCACGCTTCGTTTCAGCATCCAGATTTGAAGATAAACATTTAGAGTTGCAGAGGGCTACATCGCATTGACAGATTAAATGAATTTAAGTGCGAAACTTTTGAAAAGCAATCTCACTTCGAAACTATCTGAGAGCGACTCGTCCAAAGTAGCCGAAAAAGTGACATCCTGAAGCGAAAATTGTACGGCCTCAGCACATGGCTTCCGAAGTTAGCATAGATTCGGGGGGACATCGATTCCCGCTTGCCGAGGCACACGCCATAGCACACGTAAGCGTTGACCCCTGCCATGTCAACCCCCCGAGCCACATCCCGCTCGATTTCGTGACTTCTGACTTCTCAATTCGCAGTTGAGGAACGTCCTACTGAAGATCTGAATCCTGGGACAAATGCTTCGTTAGCAAAAGTTCGAAATTGTATTCTCCATAGACAACCCATTGACAATCGATTTTTTTCCATCTGGGGCCTTTCTCTCCAGGACCTTCTGCTTTGGCGGAGCCCTCGCGCCGAGTTCAAACGTTAGGCTCGTCTTCTTACAGCTTAAGAACCCGTGCGAAAGGGCCCCTACCACGAAGTACACCACCTGTTTCGCAGTTCTCTTAAATTAAGGAGGGAATAGGTATGCGCGAAGGTCAAAATCTCACGGAAGCAAACTGGATATGAACTAGGGGAGGAAGGATCAATGATATTCTTTTCTGGGTCAATAGCTTATCTTTGTCTTTTCTTGTTAATTTATATATTTTCAGTTCCATGCTTTGTGCAATCAAAAATACGGAAACTATACCTACGTCTCTTGAATAACTTCGCACTTAATGAAGGCGATGGAAATAGGTTCCTTCTCTCTTTACTATGCGGTATCACTTTGCAAAGTCCTACGAGCCAAAGCACTCGACCCATTTTTTCTGAAATTGTAAGGAGTGATACAATTCATGGAAAAAAATTCACCGGAGTAGTCATTTTTGTCACAAAATTGTTTCCTCTTTCACCACCAACCCTCAAAACATCCAGAAATTAATTATAAATGAGGCAAAAATCATTGATTCATACACTAATTGTGTCTATAGCGGGTGCATGTATCTTTTATGTACATTTTCCACGGAATGGACAAACTGAATTGTAAACAGCTTCTTATTCCATTGCTTAGATGGCCTCTAAATGGATCAAATTCCATACAAACATCATCACAACGTAATTTCATACCAGCTTGGACCACTTCCTGGAATGGCCCCACTTTCATTCCTTGTCTTCCTTTCAATTACCAATCATGCATGTGTGTCCATTTTTCATTCCTTCAGAAGGGACGGCGAGTTCAAATTCTACATTAGAGAAATAAATTACTCAAATTTCCTTTCATGATTCATGGATTTTTTATTGAAATGTTCTTAAAAACAGGTGTTTCTTCCAAAGGTGAAAACTATTACAAGTAAGAAATAACGCATGCAACTTTCAAATACAAAGGAATGATTTGGATCATGTTCCTCCCCCACTCCACCATAATGTCCTTTTATAAACTATTATCTCTAGCCTCCCTTTTCAACCAAGTTTTATGTTCTCAATATGCCCACAATCCCATGTGCGTGCAACCCTTTTTGACTCTAGAAGGAACACCCCAAGCTAGGGCAATAATGAGATACAAAGACATAAAAGAATGGAACAAATTTTAGTTAACAGGGTTCACTGATGTAAATTATTAACAAGTGGATACGCATGTCAGTGTAACGGGAGGGCCGGTTCGGCCATCCCTCCTTGTTGAAGGAAGGGGTGGTTGAGCACCACCCCTTGTGTCAGTGAGGGCTGGCCAACGGCCAACAATTTGCTGGCCGCCGGCCAGCTGGTTGCCACCCGACTAGACACCAGCCGACCAAGTGAACAATCGGCTACCAACTGGACAGATGCTAGCCACCGATCACATCCTCAGCTTGATTGGCACCCTAGGAGTGGCAAAATACTCGAGGGCAAGGCCTCGTGGCCTCGTGCTCTTGGCCCCGCTTACCCTCCTCATAAGCGAGCAAGCAAGGATGAGGGAGGAGAACGGGGGACAAGAGACAAGAGACGCAAGAGAGCCCTAGCGCAAAATCACCAGCATGCCTTGCACGCAATGATTTCTCACCAGAACATCAAAAACGTAAATCAAAGTTTAGTTATGACAAACTTTGACATAAAATAATGGAATAACTCGCACAAATGCTCACGTTTCAGGTAAAAACTCCCAGTTTGGGTCCCAAAACTAGGGGTAATGTTAAAAACGGGAAGTGGCTTCAAGAGACTCAAAGAGTTCCAGTCTCCCTACTCTAGGTCATTGATGAAGATTGTCCCTTAGTCTTGCAAAGGGGGTAAGCCCATGATGCAGGCTAAGAAAGACATTCAGCGAAGTCCGATAATGACTAACATGAGGAGTTGGAGTTTCTCGCTTATTTTAGTGGTTCTCAAAGTCAGACAACTCCCGAGACCAAAATTTTCATGGAAACGACAGCTACATTTGATTGAAAACGTTGATGGAAGATACAAGCAATAGCAAAAACGCCAGAAGGAACTACCTTTACATCTACAATTCAGGGATTTAAGGACTAAAACGTGCATTAGAGAGCTAGAAAAGAGCTCTCCTGAGTCGAGCCTCTTCCTTTTAGCCCCTCCTCTCTTCTACGAGGTTATGAGGATAGTTGTGGGGAGGATTGGAGAGTTCCCAACCCAAACAACCACAAAGTCTCCCCATTTTCAAGGCTCCTTTAGAGCCCATTCAACCAAAATTAGTGAAGTGCCCTTGCTTAATACTAAAGATTCTTTGATCTTGAGAAAAATAATTAATGGGGTATGGCGCCACTTTGAAATATTTTTGGAGGCTACAACATTGTCGTGGAGCATAAGCAAGGCCCCTCTAAGGGGACACAAGGCGCGCCAAGAAGACTCAAGAAGAGGCCAAGGAAGACCACAAGATAAGAAGACAAGAAGATGAGTGAGGAGGGTGTATGTTGGGGTGCAAATGTTTAGTTCGAGTTGACCCCTCATCTCCCCCTCATCTTTTTGAGCGGTGCTCAAAATATTATAGCTTCTTGATCTTGTACTTGCTTATTTCTCAAGGTTCTTTTTACCTTTCCTAGTGCTGTGAGTCACGACTTAGATTTTTCCCCCAAATCCACATGCTTTTGTCAAATGTGGCGGCCTAGAAATTTTCTTTTTGTACCACATGATTGTTCTAACCTTGGTGGCCTAGGAAAGTAAATCAAAATTTGTTGTTGCCTCGCCCATTGTGAGGGCAAGAAGACTTCGGAGGGGAATCCTCCTCAAAATTTTGGAGGTGGTCTTCACAACGGTCTTCACATGTTAGTTCCACGAGTGACGAGTGGCAAGTGCCGGGCCATCCAAGACCAACAAGGGCAAGGTGGTGACGGCCTCACCACATGACTCCGAGTCCTAGGAGCGGCCATTGCAAGCAAGATTACCAAGCCAAAGGCAACTATTTCTTTGAAGGCAATTGGTGCAAACCTCGGTGACACCGAGAAACATGCGGAAGCCAAAAAATTGATCGAAGATCATGTTGAAGTGCACGTGGACGACCTCCACGTGAAAGAGGAGGCACTCAAGGAAGACCACCTAGACGTGGACCTCCACAAAGAGCATGACGCCAACAATGGCAAGGGCGACAAAGATCAATATCATCGCTATCATCGTGCGGCAAGCTCAAACTCATCCCTCAAGAAGTGCAACATGCTCGTCCGATTGCTAGAAGCTCCCAATAGTAGCAAAGCTGCCGAGAGCAACAAAGGCGCCGAAAGCAATGTATGGGAAGCTCCGATGAGAACGAGCTGGACAAGGTTATCATGAAGAAAACTTACAAACATTGCCAAAGGCTTATCAAGTTGGCTGCCAAGGATGCCGGGTGACTTAAGATCACCATCGACGGTGGGAACGCACCACCACCTAGAAGGGTGAGGACGGACCCCCCTTCCAACAATGCGGCTACAATGGGGAAAACCAACATCCAAGTGAATGTCGTCGCGGACGACAAACTTCTTTGAAAGGTGGGAATCCTTGAATGTGTGTCTGTGAACCGTACCCTCCTCTAATGGGTAAAGGTGCATGAACATCGTGTGGCCCTTAAGGCTATTACCGATGTTCTAACCACATCAGAGTTCAAGTTTACATTTGCAAACCTTCTCACCCACGTCAAGCATAGTATCACGGACCTCACACGTGACCCCCGGTTTACAACCTCGCTGCTCTCTAGGTAAGCCATTGATGCAACGACCTACACAAGGTGTTTCAAGGTGTGAACTCGGTGTAAATGCAGAAGCAAACCGAGCTCGTTGCAGATCTTCATGCCACCGCTTGTGGTAGGAAGGACCCACCTACCTCGATGACCTTAAGGTCGTTCAGGAACACGTCCTTCCTCCACGAATTGAAGATTATATAAAAGGGCGTAAAGCTCGCCAACTGGCTGAACCACATGGAGCATATCTTTGGCCTCCACAAGGTTCCACTCAATCAATGGGGCAACCTTTCCACTATGCAACTTGAAGAAAACCTCTTCAAGTACATGGTTAAGGAGTGGAGGCCGCACAAGCCACAACATGAGTGGTAGCCCAAGCCAGTGGATGCCATATGTGTAATCATGCGTAAGAAGTGTACCCAGCGTGAGGAGACGCATCACGCCTTCCACGAGATCATGCACTTCACTGAACTCAGTAACTTGCTTGAATCCTATTTAAGCAAGTTCACCACACTCGTGGAGGAAGCCAAAAGCATCAATGAGAGCGACGGGACGAAGACCTTCAAGCATAGAGAGTGTTTGTTCTTGGCGTACTTACGTGATGGTCTTGCTAGTAAGAAGCTTAAGGACAAGACCACCACCAATGCATTGGTTGTGGTCTTGAAAAGCTCGAGGGCATTACAAGAGTACATGAGCAAAGTGGAACTCGAAGGTCAGAAACACTACTTAAAAGCATGGCCGAATGCAAGTACGCAACAAGGCCGCATTGCACACATGAATGCTATAGGGGATGGAGGGAAAGACGGGTAGCAGAACGGGGTCAAGAGCAAGTCACTTACGAACCACTAAAACAAAGCGGAATGACAAGCATGGCCACGACAATAACAAGCAATGGGTGGGGTAAGAGTGTCACAATGCAGCATTTTGCAAGAGACGTTGCTTTTGATTTTATGAGACATACAGCAAGGGCTCGGACGCTTATTGATAGGATCCTTTGGTGATCAGTAGTGTAACTTGCATAATAGCAAGGCAAGGGTTGGGAACTTTGGATTGAAATCTTCATTGATATGAAGTACAAGTATAGTACATGGAAAAGCTAAGCACACTAGGCTAGCACAGCTCTTAGCCCACAGAGGGGCAACGAATTGCTAGGCCTTGTAGGCCGTCGTGACAAGGATCTTGCCACAGTCTCCACATTGATTGGCCTATAGGGTAGCCTCCACCCAGGCTGGCAGGCCCTGCCGGGCTTATACTTGCCTCGGAGGGATGTACAACAAAGTATTGGTCTTGTGCTCCAAAGTCAGAGGTTTAAGCAGAGCTAAATGCTTGAAGAATTCTACAATACTTGTAAACTAAGAGGAGCTTTGCCTTTTATACCTATGNTTGGGAACTTTGGATTGAAATCTTCATTGATATGAAGTACAAGTATAGTACATGGAAAAGCTAAGCACACTAGGCTAGCACAGCTCTTAGCCCACAGAGGGGCAACGAATTGCTAGGCCTTGTAGGCCGTCGTGACAAGGATCTTGCCACAGTCTCCACATTGATTGGCCTATAGGGTAGCCTCCACCCAGGCTGGCAGGCCCTGCCGGGCTTATACTTGCCTCGGAGGGATGTACAACAAAGTATTGGTCTTGTGCTCCAAAGTCAGAGGTTTAAGCAGAGCTAAATGCTTGAAGAATTCTACAATACTTGTAAACTAAGAGGAGCTTTGCCTTTTATACCTATGCATTTGGTAAGTCGACCACCTAAAGGAGAAGCATCCTTCAGGTGGTTTAGGTTTGCTGCCTCTTGGGGAAGCTTCCTTCCAGGTGAAGCTTCTTGTAGGTCAGAGTTGTTATTGGCATCCCTGCTGCAATACGTAGAAGCTTCCTCCTTCAAGAAGCTTTGTCAGGTCTTCAAATTAAGTTTCCCAAAGAGGTTGCTTGCTCTTCATGCTTCCTTCCAATGACCGTTGATCTTGCCATGCTATTGCATCCAATCCAGCAATCAGGCACTTCTTGAAGCTCGTATCAGATTGTCCCATGCAGGTTGAAGGGCGTATGCTTCATGCATGTGGCTGATGATGTAGTGCATGCGTCATGCTCACGGTGCATGATTCCTGTCAAGTCACATACAAGACTCCTTGAGTAGGATAACTATGCACTACTGTGCAACAGGGAGCTCCCATTCCTCCTAGAGCTAACAAGATGCATGTGCAACACTCCTATGCATGCCAATACACTATATTACACACCAAAACCTTTACGTTGATTTGAGGCTGGTTGCCAGAATTTATCTGGCCTGTACGGGAGAGAATTCCCAGTAGACACGGACACGAAAATTCACCGTAAAATCTGTAACTTTGTGTATGGTGCTCCCAATGTAGTGTCATCTTCACCATATCAAAGCCTCATACTAATGTAGCAATCGCACCTCTCAACACTCCCCCTTGATTTGTGCGCTGGTGGTTTGAACGATATCACTCCTGCGATCTCTCAATAAATTCCTCAAGAGACTCCCAAAAATCATTGTCAAGGAAATGGAGCTAAGTTTCCTCCTCGTTGAGTTGGTAATCTGGATACTTGTCAATATCAGCTTCTCTACCTGAGGAAAAACTTCCTCTTGACTAGGTGCTGTGGTCACTTCTTGACCTATTTCTGGTCCATTGGCCTTACTATCAATCACTAGGTTGTAAATCAAAACTGTAGGGTCCAGTTCGGGCCATTCTATGAATTTTTTGTTTGCCTCATGCGAAAGCAACTTGTCCAGTGCTTCATGAAGATGCGTATGTGCATGTTCATTTGATCCCCACAGCTCCTTCCTACTCCCTTCCTACACCTTTGGAGGTGGAAATTCTTCCATAAGAAGTTTTTTTAGAATCTCTGTTGCCCTTCTAGTCACTAGAGCAATAAAAAAGCCGTCTTGGATGTTCTAGAGGTCTTCCTTGCAGTTTTCAATTGTGAGCAGCTTGTTTTTTCCAGTAACTGCCATTGTATTCTTCCTCTCCTACTGATAGACCCGTTTCAGTTGTTGTCCACAACTTGTTCTATGAAAAACACCGTTCCTTGTCAAATTGTCTGCAATGGTTGTTTGTGTGCTTGTCCACCAAGTTAAGGTCACAAGTTCAGATCTTACAAGTGAAGGCGAGGTCTTGATTTTTTTTAATCTTCTTCGTGAAGTGTGGGTACCGCTTGAATTCGTTCCCCTTTCAGTATCCGTTCACAAGAATTCGCCTCCTTCTTCCTCTTGGTCATTCCTCTTGTACTTGCGCGTCTGCTACGCAATTTTGAGGGAGAGATCTCTGCTGATGCAAATTTTAGGAGGTATCTCGCGCACCCCCCGTCATTCACTCGTACAAAAGCCTTTTATATTCGTTTCCTCGCCATATTTGGAAAGCTCTTTGCCGACGCTACTCTTCTTGCTCACGGGCTGGCCATACTTAGTGAGCGGACCCTTATCTTACTCCTCCTTGCATACTGATGTCAGCATGGAGGATCTCGCTTGAGAGACCGCTCGCTCCATGGCCACGGTCCACAAAAGCCACTTTGACTTGTTGAATGAAGGCCTGATGTTATGACGGATTTTTTTCCTTCAAACAATTTTGTCTTTGGCAACATGAAGCGTGTGAGATCCGTGTGCATAAAACAGGCTTGCGTGATGGCAGAGTTGCGTATGTTTGACTTTTGCGTCCCTTCCATGAGTGACCGCTTCTGCACGTACTACAAGAGGGCCTTGGAGGTGAGAACACACTACCCCGCGCACATGTAGAAAAAATCCTTTGGGACGCTCTTTGTTAGAAAGTCAGATGCATGCTTAAAACTAGACACATGCACAAGTTTGATGGTGCTGTCTTTGACCTTTGAACAAATTCAGTGTCCACAAATGCTGATTTGCTTTGTTTGGCCTTGGAATGTTTCTCACTTTGTGAGGTTGATTGCAGACTCGTTGTTGACAAAATAATTTTTTGGTTGCATCACAGCGAATCCTATGTCCTCCATGAGGTTGCGGAGATACGTGACCTCTTGTGCTGCTCAAGTGGCAGCCACGTACTTAGCTTCAGCAAAACTAAGTGTAATGAGGTTCTGTCACTTGCTAGTTGAGAACACTACTCCCACGCAAGGCAAGAACACAAAACCCGTTATACCCCGACGATCTTTGTCCACTTAAAAAAAAATCACATCGGCATAGCATTCAAGGTCGAGGTAGGCTGCTGTCTCAAAAACAAGAGTGGTGTCACTTGTCGTCTTAAGGTAGCGTAGAGCTCTCCCAAGCCCCTTCACGCCACTTACATACAAGTCTCGTTGCCAGTGCTAAGTTGCTCACGACAAATTGCATATCTAGCAGAGTACAACTTACTACGTGCATCAGCAATTTGACACTACTAGAATTGTTAATCTCACTCTTCCCCCTCTTTCCTAAATGTGTAAGATGCTACTCTGAGAGAGGTAGTGGTACTTTTCCATTATGAATGCTGATTTGCTCACAAATATTACGATCGAACGTCTGCTGGCTCAAGTGAAGCGTATGTGCTTCGCAATCCCATTCTATGTTCATGCCCTCGTACAACTCAAAACTGGGCATGAGTGTCACATTCACTTCCTACGCCATGACAGCTGCTTTTGCTTTGATAAAATCTGCAAATGCGCCAATGTCGTCAACGATGGCTAGCACGTAGCAGACTGGCTTTGTGTCTGATGATGGCGAATGTAAGAAGAGGCAGTCGTCATGTGTTGAAGGCTAAATGTTGAGATACTCCAACACTACTTACAGCTTCCTATACTAAAGTATGGGACTTTGTTTGAGTCCATCCAGACTCTTCACCAACTTACACACTCTACCACTCCCATTGTCGTAGGCCTCTGGTTGCTCCATGTAGACAGTCGTATCCATCTCATCATGCAGAAAAGTATTTTTTACGTCGAGTTGCTACACCTCATAATCCATCACTGCTACAATTTCCAACATAATGTGGGCATTGGTGTAGCAGCTCATAGGAGCGTAGGTTTCCAAGAAGTCTTTCCCCTCTACTTGCATGAACCCCTTTGCCATGAGGCAAGCCTTGAACTTTTCAATACACCTATCTGCTTTTGTCTTTATGTAAAATACCCACTTCACTCCCACTGGTCTAGACCCAGATGGAAGCCCCGAGAGCTCCCACATCCCTTGATCCATGAGACTCTTGTACATTGTATCGTGTTGCTTTCCATTCTACAGCATTCTCACCCTGTAGTGCTTCTTTCAAAGTCTTTGGCTCTGATGGATGTGTGCTCATAAAGGCGATAACTTCGAGATGTGTGGTGATAAGTCGAAAAGGACATCATCCGCCTATTTATTGATGGAGCACGCTGTGATAGCCAGATTTTCCTTGTTCATCTCCCGCTCTTCTTGTTGTTGTAACTATTGTAGGAGGTGTGTGAGGTGCCCCAGATTCCCAACAACTAGATTATCTGGTTTCCCCGCTGCATGCACACCATTCTGCACTCCCACAACCTTAGTTTTTTCATGAGGTACTATGAGCGCCTCATGATCAATGGTGATGCGTTCATCCTGGCAAGTGTCAAGAGTCACAAGTGGGGCCACGGGCTGCTCATTCATCCTCTCTAGATCAAGAGGGTTGTGTGGCTCATTGTCTACTTGTCCCTCCTCTAATGTCTCCATATACGAGTCTTAGAATGTCTAAAGTAAGGTATGCTCACTTGCCCGCTTAGTCTTCTAGGCAGAGCGGGTCACCTTCTCAGAAAATATGGCATCTCTACTGGTAATGATCTGATGGAAGTCCACATCTTAAAACTCCCACCCCTTCATGTTAGGGCTTTGTCCGAGGAAGACATCCTATGTTGCTTTGTTTGCTAGCTTCCGTCGAATTTCCTTCGGAACATGGAGCAGGGCCATGCACCCAAAGGTGCGTAGCATGGAGATTTCCGGTTTGTCATTGTACCATGCTTGGAATGTTGTCATGCTCCATAATTACACATGTGGCACGCGGTCGTGTACCCACACCGCTTGCCAGAGTGTAAATGGCCACCACGAGTTTTCAAGTTGCGCTACTAGCAGCATCGAATTCAGCGTCTCTTACATTGTGCAGTTTTCTCTCTCTACTATGCCATTCTGCTACGGGTTTTATGGCAAGGAGAACTACTACATGATGCTAAGATCCTCTAGTTGAGTAGAAAAATCTGTGCTAGTGTACTTGCTAGCACCATCTGAGCGTAGAACCTGTAGTTTCTTGTTGTTTTGTCTCTCAGCCATTGCTAGCTACTTGAAGAAGCATGCAGGTGCTTTGTCCCTCGTGCCAAGTGGATACCTCTACACCATCCTTGTGGCATCGTCTACAACGAGCACAAAGTACCGATTTCCCCCATAGACTATGGCCGTTGGTAGAGGTCCACATATGTTAGTGTGGACCAGTTTTAGCTTCAGGCTAACATCGCACTTCGTTGCCACAGGAAACATTTTTCGTGGTAGCTTTGCCCGCACGCAATCTTAAGAGGGCTCTGCTCCATCCATACTCTCTCTTTCTCTGATATCAAGTTCGTTGACCTGCTCATTCTTTTGCATTGTGTGTATGAATTGGTGATTTATGTGACCAAGCTATTTGTGCCACAAATTGAGGTCTGTACCAGAAACCTAGTGGAGACTAGCATTTCCGAAGGGCGTATCTAGCTCGTTTTTTCAAGCTGGTGCTTTAATGTCAAGCTCAATCATGCCTGCAAAAGAAGGGAAACTTCAGCAAAGGTCTCGCCTTCATGGCTCTTAAGGGTCACATGTTGTTTGTTGTTGACGATTTGCGTCCCCCTCTTCATCAGGTGCCCTACTGAGCGGAGGTTCACTGTGATGTCAGGTATGTAAAGAATATCCCCAAACTTAACCTGACCACCATTGTACCCATTCATTGTCATCTTTCCTTTGCCCAAAACAGGCACTTGTTGCTTGTTTGCCATCGTGACAAAGCCTTTGCAGTAGGGTTCTAGCTCGTGGAGGCAGGCCTTGTCATGGGTGTTGTGCGAAGTGCATCCATTGTCAAGGTACCATAGGTAGGTTGAGCGGACCACCTTATCAATTTGTTTGGTTGACAAGTGGAAGACAGATCTTGTGTAGTAAAATTAGTGTTCTTTGCCTCCATCCTACTTCTTTGACTCTGTGTTCTTGTCTCTCTCTGATTGCTTCTCCTTACTACCAGTTGCCTTCTTCTCCCCCTTTTCTCTTAAGTTGTTTGCTTTGTGATGTTTTTGTCGCCGTACTAGCTTCTCATCCCACATCCTTTTCCCACACTCCCACTTCATGTGCCCAATCTTTGTGCAATAATGGCACTCAATTGCATGTAATGACCCTAAATTATAGCCGCGTGCACTACAGATGCTGGCATTTGGTCTAGAGTGGGTGGACGACTGGGTGGACAAGGAGTTCCTTGTGGACTTGTTGTTCCGCAAAGGCTAAGCAGTGGATGGAGGTGCACTCACACCTTGGTAAGTTGCATTGCTGCGGATCCTCTCCTTCTCTCTTGTTGGCTGTCAGTTGCGTTACTCTGTGAAAAACATCTTGCAAATGTATGCTTCTGTAAGCTCCACTTTATGCTTGAATTTCATCACCTTCCTCACGTTCTTCCCATCCTCTGTAAGTCCATTGAGGAGAAAGGTCACATACACAGGCTCCAAAACTAGAGCGTCTGTCACTTCAAGATAATGGCAATGTGACTTTGCTTTGCTGATATAGGACTCAATGCTGTCAACATTGTTAAGGTTGATGTGTGACCGTTCTGTCAGGAGGTGAGAATTTAAGGTTGAGTCGCCAGACATGTAGGTCATTCGCAGGTGGGACCAGGCTTGGCGAGCAGGCTCAGGAGTATCCTCGTACATCCGTATGGCTTGCTCGATGCGAGGCATCAGATGGTCATCTAACACCTTAAAAGCATCTTGGGTGAAGTAGTTGTACTCAGCCACCACGTTAGACTGCGACCCTGGAGGCGGAGGTGTGTAGTAGCCTTTGTAAGACTTCCAGCTCCGGTGTATCTAGGCTACTTGTTTGAAATTGTGCGCCCAATGTGGAAAGTTATCACAGTTGAGTTTTCCAACTAGATCGTGTGTAAATATAGTGAGGTTGCTTCTTCGAGCACACCGTCCTTTAGGCTTTAAGAAGCCTTGCCCTGCGCAGTCGCTTGTGAGACTGGCCAAAATCCTTGTGCCGCAGGTTGCAACACATGTGGTGGTAGTACTGCTCCCACTCGGAATGGTGCTGGTTGTGCCGCAAAGGGCTGCGGCACTTGTGTTTTTTGCATGTGAGGGTAGTGTGCAATGGGTGGCACCATAGGAGCAGGTTTTTGCTGTTGAGCCAAAAAAGGCTATGGCATGCCTCCTTGTGGTGGTGCTGCTGGCTGCACGTGTGGAGACAAGTATGGTGGCATGACTGGAGGAGGGCTTGCTTTAGGTAGATGTGCCGATGATCCTTGAGAACCATGTTGCCACTGCATCTGCTACTTCTATTGTTGTTTTCGTTGAATTTGTTGCTGTTGACGCGGTTATTGATGAGCCCATGCTAACTACTATTGAAGTTGTGTGATTTGAGCCGTATGTGGCTTTTGTAGCTTCAGCGTCTACGATGCTTGAGCTGCATGGGCAAGAAAATCCTATTGACGAAGGAGCTCTTGAGCAGCAATTTGCTGCCTTGGTGGCTCTCTCTCTTGATCTAGAGCATGACTTGTTGCGTCTTCTTGTTGCACCATGTGTTGCACCTCCTCAGCCAAGAATTGCGCCTCTACAGCTTGGCATTGTGTGTGGTTTGCGACATGGCAACCCTGCTCTTTGCCCATCCGCATGCCATGCAACGCTGATTAATCATCAAGTGTAAGAAAAGCTAACTGAGCGTTCTCCTCTTCCATGTTGCTCATGCTTCTGTACAGGTGAAGTGGCGTTACCTGTGCCTCTGACTCAACACGAAAACAGGGCTAGTGGGAATGTCTCCACCACCAACATACTCTTGCTACTAATACTGCTACAAAACTACTAAGAGCACCGCCTAGTGCTCAGATACCATGTCTATTATCTAAGACAGAAAACAAGGGTTAAGACCCTTGTTGGTAGGATCTTTGGATGATCAATAACATAGCTTGTACAAAAGCAAGAAAAGGGTTGGGAATTGGGACTCAAATTTTGATTGATACGAAGAACAAGTATGGTACATGGAAAAGCTAAGGACACAAGGCTAGCACAGCTCCAAGCCCACAAAGGGGCAACGCCTTGCTAGGCCTTGCAGGCCGTCGTAGCAAGGGTATTGTTGTAGTATCCTTGTTGATAGGTCTCCGAGGTATCCTCCACGAAGGCTTTTAGGCCTTGCCTTGTTGATAGGGGCCTTTAAGGGATCTCTAGTAGATTCTTGGTCTTGTGCTGCACATTGAGAGAGGCTTGAGCAGAGCTGAATGATTGCACAATGCTGAGATACATGTGAACAAAGAGGAGCTTTGCCTTTTGTATCGGTGGATCTGGCAAGTTGACCACGTGAAGGAGAAGCTTCCTTCAGCTGGTACAAGTTTGCGACCTCTTGGGGAAGCTTCCTTCCAGGTGAAGCTTCCTAAATGGTGAGAGTTGGTAGTGGTATCCCTTCTTCCCTAAGGAGAAGGTTTCTCCTTGAGGAACCTTTGTCAGGTCTTCACGTGAAGTTGCCTAAAGAGGTCGCTTACACTTCACCCTTTAATCTGATGACTTCTGATCTTGCCATGCTGTTGCATCAGATCCGTCAATCATGAGCCTCCTAAAGCTCGTACCAGATTGGCCCATGTAGGTTGAAAGGCTTAGGCTTCATGCATGTGGCTGATGATGAAGTGTAGGCCTCATGCTCAGGGTGCATGATTCCTTTCCAATTAGCTATAGGACATCCTGACCAAGGGAACTATGCAGTGTTGCGCCGCAAGTAGCTCCCCTTCCTCCTAGAGCCAACTAAAGGCATGCGCAATTCTTCTGCGTATGCTAGGAAACTAAATTACAGACGAAGCCACTTATGCTGCTTCGGGGTTGGTTGTCCGAATTCATCTGGCTTATACAGGAGAGAATTCCCATTAGATGTGGACCCGGAAATTCACTGTAAAATCTGTAAGTTGCTATACAATGCTCCAAATGATATGTCTGTTCACCATATTGGAGCTTGACACTTTCGTAGTAATTACACCTCTCAATAGTTGCCACAACTACATGTCGCCCTCACACTTCAGAGCTTTGTGCCCAGAGGCTGCTGGTGGTCAACAAGAGGTTGTGACCTTAGCTTCAGTTTAACACCTTGTGAGGATATTGTAGTATGAGGCCACGCACAAGGCTGTGGTGAGGGCTGGGCTCGCGGCGATGGTCCCGGCCATGGGAACACACAAGGTTGTTATGCCGGTCCTCCCCACTTGTGAGTGACGTTAGTGGGGAACACTCAGGGGTAAAACTATATCACAAGTGTGGGTTCATATTTTCAAATGAACAAGTTAAAAATTTTGAGATTTTGATGAGTGAAAAATTCTCTCTTGTTTTCTCCCCTCTTGTTCAACCTCATTCTATGCTTGCTTACCGCCATCTCCCATTAAACCTTACATCCTTGGATGAAATGCATGATTGAACTTGCTTAGTGGTGGCGACACCAATCACTATCCAAGAGTTGTGCGATGCAATGATCGAAGAAAATACCCTCAAAGTGGTGAGTTCAATCACTTGCACATTACCTTAGGTCGACGACTTCAACCTAGTCAAGGTTAATGACTAGAAGGTGCAAAACTAATTTACACATTCCCACAACATGTGGACTCGAGTGGGTGAATCAAGAGAATTGCAATGCCCATAGTATTGATTCCATGTTTATCACAAACTTTGCTTGCCTTCATTAAGCGTGTTCACTCGGAAGAGTGGAGGTAACATGACAATGTAGTCCAAAGGACACTTAGCTGATGCTCTTGTGAACATACTGGCTGACACCACAAGAAATGGCTCCTTTGTTAGCCTTGGCTTTACCCGATAAGTTATCATAAAGTACAAGCCATCAAATGGTGCAATTGTCGTTGGTCACAACAGTACGGTACCTATGATAGGTACCTATGATTGGTACCTGTAAAGCGAAAACGGTTTTTTCAAGGGTACACATAGAGTGCCACATCAAAAGGTACTCAACCTTAATGATCTTTTTTATGTGGTGCTAATAGATCCTTGGCTCCATGAATACGAGGATCTAATGTGTTTTGAATCAAAGCGTTTGATCCTTCAAGAAGGACAACATCCATTTACATTGATTTGAAGCATGAAATTGTCATCGCCCTACCTCAAAGTCCATGCCAGCTTGTTTGTGATGCCGGTCAAGACACGTATTCGACTAGGTTGTTGATGTGTCTTTGCATAGTTACAGAAAGTGGAAAAAGGCATGAAGAAAGGCACTCCACAAGATATCAAATCTCTTTTGGTGGAGTTGTGAGATGTATTCCAAGACCCACCAGCTGGGATTCCGCCAAAACGACACGTTCGCCACAAGATTGCGCTCCAATTGATGGTGCCTCCTCCATGAAGAACCATCTATACCCTTAGTCAATGTGAAAGGAAAATCATTGAATGCCAAACTAAAAAGTACCTTGCAAATGGATGGATTGAGCAAAGTAGCATGCCGTACGGTGTGGCGATTCCTTTTTTTCTAAAAAAGATGGAGGTTTATGCATGTACATGGAATATCGTGTGCTGAACCATTTAGAAAAAATCACCCTAAACTCCACGAATTATGTACATCACATTCATTCATGCATGAGATGTTTCCAAGAAATTTCCTTCTAGTGGTTTTGAATCAAAGGTAGACGATGAGAACCTTCCACAACATGATCATTTTGATGACCTATTTTTGGTAAGTGGTGTGTATAGGGAGATCTTGAGTGATGTGTTTGAGATTTTTTGGTGGTGATAGGAGAGTCACAGCTCTAACCAGGTGTAAGTGGATATGGGGATTGCATAAGGATATTTATGAATGGGTGAGTGTGTTGAGAGTGAAAACAAACACTTGTGTATGATGTTGTGCACATAAGGTAAGATTCAATTGCGATTGGGACTTCTTTGATGATCTTTTACACACTTATTTGATTATTTAGGTGTGTAATGTAGTTTGTGCATTATGATTGAAAGTGTGTGATTGTGTATTGTTGTAAAATTTTTTAAATCAATAGTTTTGACCACTTAAACTGAAGACATCCAGAAGAATATCTGTTACAATTTCCTTGTAATAAAGATATAAAGTTATACGTTCATATTAGGAAATCCATTTGGAATTTCCCCAGGCTGATATTGGCTACATTACACATCTCGGGTGAAATAAATACATACCCTTGTACACAAACACAATCACTGTTAGACATATACTTTGATAAGATATCATATGTTATTATTCTAAGTCATTTAGGTCAGCAAATGATTATTGCTCGTTCTCTTCATTGTTCATAGAGATTGCCTTGACACAATGTAAAGAAATGATGGTTTCTCGAGCGACGGTGAAGAAATCAAGCTCGTCGGTGGAGTTCAATCTGGCAACTGAGGCTAATGGTGCACGTGCCAAAACTGCTTGCATTGGTCAACTTTCCACCTCGGCTAGCATTGGAGCCCATTGGCCAAGTAGTTGGGCTTTATCACTGGAGCTCGACTACTCAGGTGTTGTGCTTCTCCTAGGGCGTTTAGCAACTCTTTACCGGTTTGCTTACAAATAGCGTCTATTTTGCAATCAATCTCCATTCGATGACGATTCGCCATCAATTGCCATTTGACTGAAGAATTGATAGAGGTTTAAAGGTTGTAAATGACCATTAAATTCTTGGTGATACCTTTTGGATGACCACATCCGACTATCGGTTAGATGAATCTACGGTAACTAGTCATCATATTAAATAGAACACTTATGTGCACCTCAATGTTTCTCATGCGCTGTTTGTCGTTCACTTCCACCGACACCCACCACATACACTTTTCCGGTTGAGGGGGGGGGGTTACAAGTAGAATTGAGAACCGGACCACCCCTCTCTGACACCACGAGTGCATAAGGTGAGTGCATGTGTAAGTGATCTATTTGAAGTGTAGTGTCTAGGAAAATATTACAAAAGTGTGACGTTCAAACCTTCTTTGATATGTCCAAGGGGGGAATTCCTTTTTACCCACCATTTGAAGACGTTCTACGCAGGTTACCCATGGTTTAAAATTTCATTTACGTATTCTCCAGTTTTCGGAGAAGATACCTCATATGTCCACTTTTTTACGGTCCCTTCAGTTCTCCCCACACTTCTTAATTGGTGCGCACAATGTCCGAAGTCAAGAAAGGCAGCATCATTTACCCACTTCTTACATGCTGACATCAAAACCCACTTCGGACATCCGCTCGTCACTAAATGTGACGAGTGGTTGTCCAAGGCTCAAGCTCCTAAACATCGCAAATTATGCAAAACAAGGCCCACGTCATCCCTGTCACCATAGATATTACATTTTGAGGACCTATTCATAATTTTTTGAAAGTACTGATGTTCCTTGTTGTACTTCCAACTTGCCCATAAAAACATCCGCTGTTTGAGAACAATCGATAAGCGCAGAATAGTCGTCATTATAGGGGGACTATTCTATGTAGGAAATGTATTGATAACACGAACTTTATTTGCCATTATACATCAAATGGTTGGGGTTTGTCACATCCCCCAATGGAGATATTGGGATTTTTTCTCTGAATGTTTGTAAAGCTCTTAAGACAAAAAGATAAATGCAAGCTCGTTGCCCTAGCTTCTTTTGTTCCATGTCTTGTGCGATACTAAACAAGGAACAAAGGAAAAGGCTTGATTCAGAAGTGAAAAAGACAGGACCTTGCAAGCAAAATAAGCCTCCATTTCATGAACATCCATCGCATTATGCATCGCATGCCAGAAGACCGGAAGGAAGATCAACGAGGTTGTTTGAGTATATTTTTTCAAAAAAGGTCAATCATCTTAAGAAAAGCTTAGCCAGTTAAGTGGACCAAACGGTCTAGAAAACCCTTGAGCGGTTAGATGTTACGATCCTACAAACCACGACAAAGCAATTTTACAAAAAGATTGACATTTTTGTCATTCATATGTACAATACTTATGTCCGAGTCATGTTTTGATCACTTCTATGGAGAACTACTGTATTCTAGTATGTACAGTTTTTTTTGTGATTAATGAACGTATGTTGAAGTTGACGAAGTGTTATCTGGTAGGACAATCTAATGTCTCGAGTATTAGCAAAAAATCATTTATTTAGATCAAAGTCGCGATAACGTTATAAACAGTACCCTTTCTATACGCTAGCAGTCGACACTTGAAGAAAAGGGCCAACGTCGTTCGCCTTGCTTAAGTCGTTTTGGCGTGGATGTCCCGTGCAACGTGCTATTTTGTTTTTTTGTGCTTATTGTGCAAAGAAGTGAGTGGACCACCACTCGACCATACTCATGCACGGCTACCCATGTTTGCTGGCAAACCCCACCCGCTAAATGCAAGAACGAGCTAAACAATGCAAAATAACCAGGTTGTGGAGACATCGGATTGAAACTTCGAAATGAGGACCTCAGCCGACACTGGCTGCAAAAAGCGACCATATTATTCAATGTTTTGGGAAAAAATGGAAACATTACATTTGTCTCGTTGTATTTGCCGTCGCAACCCATGTAAGCTGTAAAGAAACAAAAATAGTGATGAATCTATAGAATCCTAGAACATTATTTCTATACTACCCACCGCTCTTAGAACATGCATATAACACCGGTATTGTAGTCATGAGTTTTCAGAAACGGGTACTTCAATCATGGTTACTCGCTATTCACGTTTTGTGGGCAATGCGGTCACTAGTTAAAAACAGTGGGAATTGTGGTCGTTTTGTGTACAAAGTGGGTATTTGGGAATTTCAACGCTTAGAAGGTGGGTATAAGGGAATTACTCCATATGTCCAAACAAAAGAGATGAGTTCACATCACAGCCGAATGCACGTGCGATACACTCTCGACGTAAACAATTGAATGCAGGGGGGGTATGGAGAGAACTTAAGATACAGGTGTTACATTATCATTGTTCTCGGTGGAGAACAATAATATTCTTGAGACAGGGTTTTGGGGGGGGAGAGAACGGATCGGAAGAAGAAGTCTGGTACGAACGAGATCTTTTGATCGATTTTGGTTGATGGTATGTTTCCTTTGTAACCTTTTTTTGTATTACAAAAAAGCACTACCAGCCCACTCCGCCTTAAAATAGCCACTTATAAGTCACCTTAAGGTTTTCAACACATGTTTAAGTTGTAAAGACGTGGGCTATAAGCAAGAGAAAAAAATAGGCTAAAGTTGTTAAAGGGTCATGCACAGAGAAAATCAGTACATATAGCTCATTTTTCGTTTGGAAAATCCTCTCAAATAAAAAATAAGTTCTTAGTCTTTTTAAAAATATTTTGCTAGTTTTTCAGGAAAAAAAGTTGAAAATGGAAGCCTAAAAATTGTCATTTTTTCTTTCTCTGTTCACATTTCCCCATAGAAAATTTATGAAACTTCCTCACATGATAATTTGTAATATATGCCTCGAAAAAGAAGTGTGTACACTCTCAACCCCGGAACCTTCCACCTAAACATAACCTTCCTTAAAGTAAACTATACAGTAGTTTCCACTCTAATGCACAACACACTCACAAAATCCTACACCTCCACATCCACTACCCATATGCACTTTCACCTAGCACCCCCACCCCTCTCATCAAGCTTTACCTCAACCTACATGATTAAATGCACTAGTGGATACATACCACCAAAAACCTCAATCACATTCATACACCTCCTCATGCACTCCCTATGTACACATTCAACCCAAACCGTAGCCCCCTGCACACATTCTACCCATGCACCTCTACTACAACCCACAAAAAAATGGTGTCCACCTTCCTAGAACCCTCCTACAAACGACACAACAGTAAACACAAGAGCAAACTTGTACCCCCACGACCCACTTCTTTTGCACACCTCCTCATACACACTACACATACACCTTCACCCCACACCCCACACCCCACACCCCCTCCACCCTCCACACTCCTCTTTTGTAATGAGCACGACACACACCACTAAACAAACGTATGAGACACTAAATCACCATAACATATTGAAATTCCCAACCTTCTCCCGTACAAACTCAAGAAAGCCTTACCACATCTTTGTTGTGAACTAGTGTTTCATGTCACCCACACAAAACTCACAAATTCCTACACCACATTCACTCCCCATATGCACTTTCACCCAATAAGACCCCCCTTCTCCACGTCAAACTCAAACCACTTGAATCACACAAAATTGTTTTATTAAAAAAAACACTCAATCATTCATACACCTACTTAAACAATACCCACATACACTTTCAACCCAGCCCTTCACCCCCCGTTCCCCACCCCCCTCCCTTAACACCCTTGTCCATTCCAACACAACTTTAGGTCAACCCATAAAACATAATTAAATGGCTTCTACCTTCTTAGAAGCTTCCTAATGTAAAAATTACTTTGTACACACTTTCAATAGTGCATAAAAGTTTTTTGATAAACTCTACTGGACCTAAGCATATGTCCTCAAAGAAGCTATAAATACTATTATGTTTCTACAAGATTGAATTACTACGTTGTGGTGTATTGGAAAGGTAGGGAAGGTACATGCATTGCAGATGGCTCAATATGTTGTGTTTGGGGAAAGATTTTTTTATTCATGTGGCTAAATTATATGTTATGTGAGTGAGGATTGTTTGTTTCATGCATTCTTCTACACTAGGGTAATAAGATTAGTCTGTCCATTTCTGAGAAATATTTTTTTCATGCACAATCAACAGTCATTGCTCTCCAAGGTCATTTTATGTATGATCATGTGTATCAAATTTGGTAGTTGTACCGTGTATGGAAGCAATTGTAGCATTTGGCTTCATAATAATCATTTCTGGTTTTTGACCGTGTTCCAATCGGATGTATGTGCACAAAATCATTACAAAATTGGTGGTGGTGGGCTGGTTTGAGTAGAAACTGACACTATCGTGTGTCACGCGCCATGTTGCATGCTCATTAGATGATCATTTTACATGCTCATTAGACCTGATCTTTATTTATAGTACAAGATACTAGAACTCGTAAGACTTTGTGTGTCTACCTAGCCTCACCTGTCCTTGTTATTGCATCAACTAACCTCACAATGTTACCTCACTAGAAAAGTCAAGGATATAACACTTCCTACTACTTTGTAACATACAAAATCCCATTTTCAGAAATTAAAGGTTTTTACTTCTTTTTCATGTAAATCCAAGCATCTCTACTAAAACGTCTGAAGATATATACTAGTGAACTAGGAATGTGTGTGAACGATTGTGTGTTGAGAACAATCAACATCAAGAACAAATTTTGTGCCTTTGAAGAAGAGGAGGGTTTTGAAACATTACAATGATCAAAAGATTACTTGACATGTAATACATGAACTTAATTCATGTTTAGCGAGGATCTTTGAAGAATCCGATCCACACATTATTTGAGCACAATAACTTGTTCTTATGATTGCATGTATCTTTCATGATTGTATGCTGCATGGATCTTTAACAATATGATGATAATTGCTTTGTCTTGACTCAAATGAATGTTTGACAGTAGCTTCAAGGACACTATTGTGTAAAGGGGAATGCAATGGAAGCTTAGTAGGCACGTTTCAGATGTCATACCAAGTTCAAAGAGGGACTAATTCTTGACAATATTGAAATGATAATTGTTTTGGTAATTGATCAAATCTTTCTGCCACATAATGAGCTCTTGAGAGATTTTGATGGATGAGAAAAGGTTGAAATCCATTATGAATTGGTTGAAACCAAATCATTTTTTACAAACATAAGTGATGTGAATGTTTTATATGTGGTCTAGAGTAAATGGTAACGCTATGATTCCATTCTATTTCAAAAAAAGTTAATTAAAACTAGACCAGATAAAAGTTTCTTGATTGGAAAGGAAAGTGTTGAATAGTTTCAACCTATTTCAAACATGTCAAATAACCTAATTGGCCTTTAAGTGAACTCAAATTTAAAGGAAAACAATTAAAAAATTCAAGCATTTAGGAAATCTGTTGGAAATAAAAAAAGAATATATTTTAAACCTTCACCAACAACGACGCACTCAAGTATTTCAACTTGCTACACCACGCAAGCATTTTTAGTAGTCAACGGTGGAATTTGTAAAGGCTACTTTCAGTTGTATCATCTTCTACGATGTTGTAAAAAGAAATTGGATTGATTCTACAACTAGAGTTGATGGTTGACATAAGCATACTATATGTGGATAGAGAATTTTGCACTTTCCCACCAAACCAAGAGTTGCAAAACATGTAGTGCAAGGTGTGCCTTGACATCAACCCACAGGGAAAAATTGGTTGGGACGTAGACATGAAGTAACTTCCAAATGCATTTTTTTCAACTTGTATCAACAAATATCGCAAACTATTAGAAGAAATGCACTTACTATCAATGTAATTAAAGAAAAAGCCTTTGGGTTTTTCTTTACATACTATGGATTGCGTCAAACCATGGACTGATCTCTTTCTGAACTTTGTGACATAGTTTCCAGTTTTTATGGGAAAGATTAGTGTAACACGCTTCGTGGTTGACAAGTTATCAACGATACCAAATTTGAATAATCCATTTGAAAATTTCATGTTGACGGAAGAATTTTGCGATTAATCAACTATGTTCTCATTCTTCAATTAGTTTCTTGCTTCATCACTAACAGTTATAAATGAAGGCTTGATATATATGTTTTGAAAACAATGATGAACCGTTACAACCATTGGTGTCAATGAAATGGCATCCAGAGATTGACGAGGAAACCAACCAAAGAGATTGCATGCTCTACAATACTCACAAAACTATGTTTAAGTAACATGAAAATTATTTGTCATGGAAGCCACTAGCAACTTAGCTTCCACACAACTCTATGACATCAATAATTTTGGAGGTTGTTTACAACAAATGACTTACAAGTCAGGTTCAGTGTTTTGTTCAAGCCAAAGTAGGAGTTTTCATCCATGGCTGGGACTTTTGTAGCATGTATAATAAGACATGCCACATGCTTGTAAAAACTTTAGGAAGAATGAATCTATTTGGTAACAGCCATAGGATAGAAACAAAGCTGAAATGTTTTTATTCTAAGTCACTTATGTTACCTAATGACAAGTTTAAGTAGAGGATGTTAGAAAGTTTTAATTCATGGTGGTTATGCTCTATTTTTCATTCATGATACTAGGTAACTTTTGTTGTCAAGCTCCATTCCCTTGATACCATTGTGATCACGGTGGAATTCCAAGTTATCTGCTTCAAATTTTACAAACAAAAAAGAAAAACTTCCCAAAAATGACACGCTTTCCAAAACCTTTGGAAGTAAACTAGGGGATGGAGTAAACGCTCAAAAACATCGTGGACATTGATTACAAGAAAAAGAAACGGAGTTTTTTATCAAGCGGTAGGGTTTTAGAACAACCCATTATTGCTTAGTATCCCATGAAATCATTTAAGACATCACTTTAGAGATGATTGAAATCCTTATCCACCATTCATCTTGGTATCAAATTCACACCTTAACGATGTAACATCCTTGAAGTACATGAGTCCTTAAACCGTACACATGGGCTACTCTTTCATGACATTCATGACACACACAAAAAAGAAATGCGGAATGTTATGTTGTTTAGGTTGGGCGATTCATTCGAGTTGCCCTAAACTTTTGTCTTGCAGTGAAGAATATTTGATTTCTTCACGTTTTTTTCTAGAATTGTGACTAAATCATCAGAATCCATATTGGATCTTTTGCTACCTTTTGGTGGAATTCTCTATGGAGTTTTGACACTTTGAAAATTTCCTATACTTCTCGATTGAGTTTCAGGAAACAACCTCTTTACAAGTGCTGTCGCACGCATCGCTTCCTTCAAGCACCCAAAAGCTCAAGTATGGCTTACGTTGTTTCTTTTAAGTTATATGTATGTGCCTACTGTTTTCAAAAACGTTTCTTTGCAAATAAATCATGCAAGTTAGAAATGAAACTTCCACCTGTTCACCTCTAGCTTTTAAAATTAAGATTGTATTACTTGAATTTAATTTATGGCATTTTTATTGAGAGGGTGGTGATGTGCTAAGTATCCTCTGCAAACGCTAGTTTGATCTCGCTTTTGAAATTTAGCATGCTCATTTGTCAATAGCGTTCTGGTTGTGAACACAAACAAAGTGACACGCAGTATCTTTCCCCCGAGCCAATGTTGCGATTCCAACGAAGGCAAAGGGGGTGAACTTAAATGTTTATTTTGATTATTTGCTTGGCTGGCAGGAGGCATCACGGCGAGCAACTTGGTGAGCTGATGAAGACGCTTACGGCAACTCCAAACCCATTGAAAAAATCACATCTTGGATCAAAGCCTTTCTGCCTTTCAACAAATTATATGCCTAATTTTGTTAACGTGGCATTGTTTCCAATGTCGTGGTAATGTCTTACATGTAGAAAAACAAAGAATCAATCAAAATGCCTGGGGTTAGGACGCTCACGTAAAAACATGGTAAAAAACGAACTTGAAGGAAACCTTATATACATTGATGGCATTGGAGGAGTTTTCCACTGAACAGACAATCACAATTTAGCACACGCACCAACGTTACTAACGAGGAAGTATGGTACCCTGCGAGTGACGAGCTCTTACAAGATCGTTACAGATTTCAGGCGTTTCACCGCTGGCCCAAAAATTCATAAGAAATTTGCTCGATTCCGGTAAAAAAAAGCATGAAAATATCGAATCTTCTTGTGGTTTTTGCTGATACCATCGCAATCCCTCCTCTTTGAAAATCACAAAAGAATCAACAATTTAGCAAAAAATCAAGGAGACTATAGAATCAAAATCAAACGCAAAGCGTACTACAATGGAAGAGGAGAAAAAATAAAAGATAACACCCTTTTGGAAGTAGCACGCAAAAATGGCGCCCCCCCAAATGAGCCCGCAAAAATGTCGCTCCCCCAAAGCGAGCACGTAGAATTGCTCGCCCCCCTCAGAGTGAGCACACAAACATGGACCCCTTATAGAATAGCACACAAAAATGGCGCCCTTAAAAAATAGCACCTTGCTAAGTAGCACTTAGCGGAGTGTTTAAGTTCCTTGTTATTGTTTTTCAATAGCAAAGATGTTAAACATTGCTTTTGAGTCTAGGAAGAAATTCGAATTAATTACTATATTTTCGTGCAAGTTTCGGTTATGATCAGTGATTTCTAGGAAAAAAGGAAAATGTGGGATTTCTAGATGAAAATTTAATATAATGAAATCGTAAATGAGTAAATCGATACTATGTAATAAGGTTACTATATTTTTTTGCGTTGATCTACTGGAACTTGTTTTCCTCCTGACGTTGTTATTCTGGGATCAGTTGTTTGGCTAGTCTAGCCAAACAACTAACTTGACTGGATGGGAAGCTTGGCCAAGCTTTCACTTAGTTTGTTACACAAAGCGTACTGCCCGTTATTTAGCTAACTCGCTTTGCTTGTCCGATGCCATTTTGTTTGCTTCTTACGACAAAAGCCCGTGTTTGGACGCGGAAAAGTAGCCTTTTTTGTCCGATGCCTCACAAGGCTCAAAGTCCGAGGAGCGACGCACAGAGCGGAAACAATATCAAATTTTGAAAAATGCGCTACGTGATTGTCGTTGCAGAGATGCGGAAAAACTATTTTTTTTGACCCAGTTAAACGATTGTAATAGGGTTACTATGTAACCAAAAAACGGCCTTTGATGTGATGGGGAAAAAAAGGCGCGAATGACATCATGGGGTATTGTTCCGTCGAAAATCCTGATCACTTTATTTCTCGAGTCAATTTGGTTCTGTCCAAATGTTGCAATGTTTTTGCATAAGAGATATCGGAAGGAAAAATGGACAGGCAAAATATCAATCGCAAAGTTGGAGCGCTGAAGTGGCGTCGCCGGAAGGGGGGGTGCTATTTTGGCATGCTAGGTAGAGGGGTGCCATTTTTGCAGGGCTCCATTTTTGCGTGCTTTCCTAGGAGGGGTCCATGTTTGGGTGCTCGCTTTGGTGGGGCACCATCTTTGGGTGCTCGCTTTGAGCGGGCGCCAATTTTTAGTGCTCACGTTTGAGGGGCGCCATTTTTGCGTGCTACTTTCAAAGNCATTTTTTTAAAAAAAATTTCTCATGCAAGAGCCATGAAGAACAGTGGAGTTGCGGCGTCAGCGGCGACCTGCAGTCGCAGGGGCAAGACGTATCGGCTAGGAATAGCCGCAACGCACGTGCTCAGCGCCAACCAGCAGCGGCGAGCAACAGAAGCGACGATCAGCAGCAGCGAGGGCTAGCAGCAGGAGCGAGGGCAGCAGGAGCAACGAGGTGTGTAGGTCGCCTCGTTACCACCTTGGCCCACCTCATCTTGCGACGAAAATGAAATGACCATCGTCGGGGGGCCACGATGCGAGGCAGGCGATGATTCCCTGACGGTTCGAAACCGTGCCACGCCGCGGATTCGAGCCGCTCGCGGTGAAGGGACACGACGCAAAAGGTAGTGTCCGAACCGCGGGCTCTAGATGCAAAAGTGCCGCAGGTACGATTGAATTCCAGTGGGGATTCTTGCATTCAATCACATCCTCGCCGAAAATCGCCTCAGCAACCTCCCCTTTTAGCTAGGCGGGGCAATGTACGGCGGCGCCTCTAAAAAGCTGAGGACCTGGAATCCACACGGTACTTTTGGCGCTGGAACGCCCGCTGCCGCTGCCGCAGAACCTGCAGCAGCAGCAGCCGGCGCTACAGGATCGTCGCCAGACGGCGGGTATAGCAGCAGCATCAGTGCCCACTGGCCTAGAGGGGGTGTTTCAGCGACAGCGGCGATGACATCGACGCTAGACCCTCATCTTCCTCCACTGTACGTTGGTGGAGGAGGAGGAGGGGGAGCAGGGGGAGGGGGAGGAAGGGGAGGA
>SZWC01024645.1:0-11539 GCA_023375785.1 Penium margaritaceum | reverse complement strand
ATCCGTTGACGTCAATCGCCATCACTCAGCACAACCACATGGCATCACTCACCTCAGTCTCGTCTTGTCCTCAAAATGTGTACCAAAAGCTTCACAAACTGTGAAAATGTGCACCCAAAGTTTTTCAATGTCTCGAGCTTCTCAGACAAAAGTGGACGTGTTTGAAGGCACGAAGTCAACGCACATCACGATGCGTAGGTTCTGGGTCATTTTTCCGATGAGACATGGCAAAGCTGTTGAAAAGTTGGCAAGTGCATGAATGTCACGAGACAGCAAAACAACAAAGCAACAAAAAAAAAAACAACAAGACAACAAGACGACAAAACAACAAGACAACAAGACAACAAAACAATAAGACAACACAACAACAAGACAACAAAACAACAAGACAACAAGACAACAAAACAATAAGACAACAAGACAACAAGACAACAAAACAACAAGACAACAAGACAACAAATCAACAAGACAACAAGACAACAAGACAACAAAACAACAAAACAACGAGACAACAAAACATCAAACAACAAAACAACAAGACAACAAGACAACAAGACAACAAGACAACAAGACAACAAGACAACAAGACAACAAGACAACAAAACAACAAGACAACAAAACAACAAAACAACAAAACAACAAAACAACAAAACAACAAAACAACAAAACAACAAGACAACAAAACAACAAAAGAACAAAACAACAAAACAACAAAACAACAAAACAACAAAACAACAAGACAACAAGACAACAAGACAACAAGACAACAAAACAACAAGACAACAAAACAACAAGACAACAAAACAACAAAACAACAAGACAACAAGACAACAAAACAACAAAACAACAAAACAACAAGACAACCCCATGTGCTTCACTGACAAGGTCTTCTTCCTCGTAACTGAGTTTGGCTGCTGCTGCAGTCTTCTTCACCTTGTCTATATTTTTCTTACAGTCTTCTCAATGTTGTCTTTTGCACCTTCCAGAATCGGCTTCCACCTCTTTCTTGCTGTGATGGGGGAGGATGTGAGGTCATCCACATCCTCGCATACGTCTCCCATCACGTGCTTTGGCTTGTGTTTACCATCACGTGCTTTGGCTTGTGTCTACCATCACGTGCTTTGGCTTGTGTCTACCATCGCGTGCTTTGGCTTGTGTCTACCATCACGTGCTTTGGCTTGTGTCTACCATCGCGTGCTTTGGCTTGTGTCTACCATCACGTGCTTTGGCTTGTGTCTACCATCGCGTGCTTTGGCTTGTGTCTACCATCACGTGCTTTGGCTTGTGTCTACCATCGCGTGCTTTGGCTTGTGTCTACCATCACGTGCTTTGGCTTGTGTCTACCATCACGTGCTTTGGCTTGTGTCTGCCATCACGTGCTTTGGCTTGTGTCTACCATCACGTGCTTTGGCTTGTGTCTACCATCACGTGCTTTGGCTTGTGTCTACCATCACGTGCTTTGGCTTGTGTCTACCATCACGTGCTTTGGCTTGCAGGAGGGGACACTCTCATGGAGCCATGAGTATTTTCCAAGACGTTTTCAAAACGTCCAAGAAACATTAATCTTGCGATAACGGACGCTCTCCTGGAGGCGCTGCTGCTAGGCACGCAGAAGGACGAAAAACTTCTTGAAACAGAGTGCACATGGGTGATGGTGCTGCTGTATTTGGGAGGGAAAGTCCACCGCTTCCTGGCGCACAGCACTCGACTGTGAGCGGCGATAGGCACAACGTCGTGCTCCGGACCATACTGCCACTCAAAGCAACTCCCCAGTGAAAGAAATTTCACCTCCTTCTGGCTTGTCCAACTTCCCTCGGAGGAGTTCCTCAGGTACTCCTCTGACATCCCTTAAATGGTCAACATGCTCATTGCCACCACACCTTTCCACTACAATGGCCCTCTGCTATCCGCAAGTTTTTATCTTTGGTTTGTTGCAGCCGCCCAAAACAGGAGAGGCAGGCGAGGGAGGACGCTGCGGATGGTGGGGTGTTCATTGCCCTCTGCCCATCTGGTCACGTATGCACGAGGGACAGGCTGTCCCTATAGGGACAGGCTGTCCCTATAGGGACAGGCTGTCCCTGTAGGGATGCGCTGTCCCGGACAGCGGGTGGGTTGCGCATCTGTTCCAGCAGCTTCCACAGAACAACTGCCTGGTAATGGAATGTGGTGGTGAAAGGTTCAACTGTGTAGCATGAATCGTGCTGGTGGTGAAAGATTTAACCAGCAGCAGGGTTCAACTCCGTAGAATGGAACGTCATAGGCAAATACTTCTCGACAATCTAGACAGCCATCTTCAACTCCTTTCCTCTCCCCCCCCTTTTTTTTTCCCTTATTTTTTTTGTTGCACAACTCCGTTTTGACCACTGACTACACAGCAAAGAAGCGCCACAGTGCACCGAGCCGCACTGCGCTGCGCTGCTTGGTGCTTCGTTGGGAATCTAATCAGAAGTCTACAACTCATTTCTCCAACCACCCCCCGCAACAGCACAGCACTGCAACTCACGTCAACGGCGAAGATTCGTTCTGACGGAGTATTCACCACGACAGCAGACATGGACGACGCCTTTCCTTGCCTGTTCTATCTACCCCCAGAAGCAGTAGCAGGAGCAGCGGCAGTAGCAGGAGCAGAAACAGCAGCAGCAGCAGCAGCAGCAGCAGCAGCAGCAGCTGTAGCCCAGGGGGAGTGTTGGTGTGTGGACTTTGGTGTGACATCTTTTTGAGGAGAGCGAGGTTACTTAGGGTGCAGCACGATGCTATGGTCCAGGTTATGCTGGTCGAGACCCATGCACCTGGTGAGTTTCACCGGTGTGATGTGGAGACCCATTGCCTCTATGTGTTATGTATGATCCATGCTAGGTTATGGTGGTCGAGACCCGCGCACCTGTTGAGTTCTACCGGTGTGATGTGGAGACCCATTGCCTACATGTGTTATGTATGATCCNCCGGTAGAACTCAACAGGTGCGCGGGTCTCGACCAGCATAACCTTGCATGGATCACACATAACACATGGAGGCAATGGGTCTCCACATCACACTGGTGAAACTCACCAGGTGCGTGGGTCTCGACCAGCATAATGTCGACCATAGCATCGTGCCACACCCCAAGTAACCTCGCTGTCCTCAAAAGGGTGTCAGGCCAAAGTCCATACACCAACACTCCCCTTGGGCTATAGAGGCTGACAGTACGAGCAAAGCTGATGGTTGTTCCCAACACAATCCGTGAGGAGGGAGCACGGCTCCCCCATGGCCACATACCCTTGTACAGCAATAGCAAGGGTGACGACGATGCTGGTGGGATGTGCTCGCACAGAGCCTCATCCCGTAGCGACATCGTCGCTGCCATCGTCATCACTATCGTAGTCGTCACTACTGTCGTCATCTGCTAATGTGACTGGTGCAGCGCTAAGGGCCTCCTCCAAAACAATCACCTGTTGTATGGCCTCCAACTGCTGAGCAGCATATTGCCTCGTGGCCTTCGCAGCGTCGAGGCACGTGTGGAGCTCAACAAGCTCTGAAGCGGCAGCCGACCGGCTGGCTGCATCTGCGGCATGTAGACGGTCAGTTGCGAAACAAACCTGATGGTGGACCTCGATAGTGTGCGCGTCGGCACGAGCTAGAGCCTCCTGTAGCCTCGCGGTCTCAGCCCGTAGGAAGGAGTGGAGCTGCGCCTGCTCATCGCATAAGTCGACGTCCTCTACATCAGTCGTCGACTAAAGTGCCGTCGGGCCACGAGGTGCTGGTAAAGTGAGAGCACAAGACAATGAGTCGCCACGTAGTTTGTCTGGAGCTGTAGGAACAATTGCTGCGAAGACTCTTGCTACTCGTGACACAACTCTCGCTCGGCCGTCAGCTGCTGGGCGGACGTTGGCATGTGTAGATACAACTACATTCACGGTGACGTCGTGGTCATCAAAGGTGCGGTCAATGCCGTGGTGCTCCTCGTGACCAATGGTGCGCAGCCCATCATCCACCTGTTGCTGGAGGTCCGCCTATCCCAGACGTGCATCCTATAGAGACCACTCAGTTGCCTCGAGACGCCTGTGTACATCCTCCACACACTCCTCGACAGCCCGTCGTGCTGGAACATCCACGGTGTAAGAACAACTGCTGGCCTCCCGGAGCTCGACCATGAGACTCTGCACGTGCGCCTTTGCTCGAGCCACCACTGCCTCCTGCTCGTTGACTGCGGAGCGTAGGCGCTCGGGTACAGGAATTGTTGCTTGGACGAGAGTAGTTGTGTCCTCGGCTAGAACCGCCGTGGTGTCAGCGACACCGGTCAGGACAGCGAGGTGTCGGAGGTCCGCAGCTCGCTCTACATCCTCCATGTCGCACACGCGGACGTCTGCTCTCATCGAGGGGCCATCTCGTGCTTGTGCCGCTGCTACTGCAAGAACAGCAGCGCACTAGGCCTCTATGTTTTCCTCTGACCCTGCGTCTGACCACTCCACGACGGACGACTGATCCTCATAGAGGAAGTCTGTCTTGTCCTGGTGATCCATCACCTGCTCCTGCTGCCCAGCACTATCTGTCTGAACCACCTGGGCGTCTGCTGGGGGCCGAGTATCAACATCTCTATCGCCTACTCCTATTGCTACTCCTGGCACCATGACATCAGTCTCCACACCAGCTAACGCGGGAGTGCGCTCACCGTCAGGTGCAGCTCCTACATCAGTCGTCGTCATGTCATCTGCCAGGGTATCAACAAACACCATCTCCATCCGAGACTTAAACTCAACGTCGGACCAATCCTCCTCCGACGAAGACTCTCCATCAGGGCAAACGTCTCCCCACGCCGAACTCTCCGCTAGCTGAGTCTGATGTGTAGCGTCATCCGCCTCAATCATCCTGCGTTGTAGAGTAGTTGCCTCACTAATGCCGAGCTCCGCCGCGGTCGTCAGCGGACAAAACACCCCCCCACGACTGACGAATTGGCAGGAGCTATGGGGACTCGGCAGACCAACCCGTGGACAGGAGACAAGGGGGTCTCGTCACCAGAGACTCCTCCCATAGCCGCATCTGATGGTGCTGCTTGTGCGCGCCGTGCAAGACGAGCAGCTCGCCGCCGTGCACGATGAGTGCAAGAACGAGCGGTATGGCGAGGGGCTGAGGGTCCGTCCGTCGGTATGATGCCGACAGCCTCCAAGATGGAGCGGAGGGCGACAGAGGTAGATGAGAGATCTGGTATACTAGCATCGTCGGAGGAGAAGATGCAGGATCGGTAGGAAGATGAGGATGAAGTGGGAGGCAAAACCTGCGGCGGGGTGGCAGCTTGCTCGGAAGTCACGTGGTCAAGGAGCTGGGTCTGGGTAGGGACATGTACAGAGTGTCAGGAAGCTCAAAAATGAATATAGTTCCAGAGAGTGATAACAAATGACACGTCCACAGCATAAATATGTGCCGCAGCGCACGACAGGTGTCGCACGCGGTAGCACAAGGTCTGTCCTAAAACCGGCCCAAAAATATTGTTTTGGCCGTAACTCTGCGCAGACAAATCAGAACACTACGCCGTCTGAACCTAGAGATGCAGAATCTCAAGCCGGACGCTACGACTGGTCACACGCATAAGTCGGGCACCGATCGGTGGACAGAAAATGCAACACATGCAAATCAGGCTCAAGAGCCAATCCACTGAGAAGCCTCTAGCGTCTACAGAAAAACCGCAAAGCACCCCGACAAGCACCCACGGCATAGTGGCAGCTCTCTGGCAGCTGCTTGTGGATGGAGCCACCACTCGTCGGTGCTCCGGTGCCAGCTGTGTCCGCATCAAGGATAGGCTGTAGAAAACCTGTAGGAGGCCCGAGACAGCATNGCATAAGTCGGGCACCGATCGGTGGACAGAAAATGCAACACATGCAAATCAGGCTCAAGAGCCAATCCACTGAGAAGCCTCTAGCGTCTACAGAAAAACCGCAAAGCACCCCGACAAGCACCCACGGCATAGTGGCAGCTCTCTGGCAGCTGCTTGTGGATGGAGCCACCACTCGTCGGTGCTCCGGTGCCAGCTGTGTCCGCATCAAGGATAGGCTGTAGAAAACCTGTAGGAGGCCCGAGACAGCATCCACAACGCTGGGGCAGTTGTCGGTAAGGTCTGAGTGGGTGGTCCACCACCTGCCGACGTGCTGGTGTCTCCGGGGTCCGCATCCGGGACCATGTCGTCGCGCTCTCCTATACCGCTGCTCTCCTTGCCGTCGCTCGTGACAGGTGGAAGCCACACAGACCAACATCAACAAGTGCATTGCGAAGTGAACAAACTAGTGAACATGGACTGTTAATAGAAGCTGCTAAAAATCACACTGAGCCCATTACAACTTTCATCTTATGCAAGGAATGTACACATGGGCTTTTCTGACATGAATTCGAGTGGAAAATGCTTGTTTGCAGAAATACACTTTTTGAGATACTTTCTGTTTAGTGTCTTCATTTGGGGTGATTAACCATAACTCATATGTCATTTTGGTAGCAACACCAAGAGCGATGGTCCCAGCGGGGGACGCTGAGGCATGCCAAGTTGTGAAACATCGTATTCCGGGGCCTTGGAGCCGTCCTTATATGGCAGGCAATGTATGACTTGGCTCCGTCAGTTGGGCTGTCTCCATTATTGGAGGTTGAATGGTGCCAGAAGTTTTCGATCACACAGCATGATAGAATCACGCGCGTGTGATATTGTCTTGTCGATCATGACACCCACTTGGTAGCAAGTGAACCTGCAGCTTGCTCCACTGTTTCGGAGAGCTTAGTTACCTCTTGCTGACCCTCTCCATTCCATTGAGTTGCTGGTGTACTGCTTCGAAGCATATTCTTTTGTGAATTTCTTACCGTTCAATCAAGCATCGCATCAGATCCTACTCCAAAGGCAGAAACCAGGAGCGAAATTCGAAAACAGTAGCGACAGCTTCAGTACAGAACTCACTAAGGGTGGTGATCTGATTATCATCTCAGGAACAACGTTGACATTGGCAGAAAGTTGAAGCGTAATCGTCTTGAGTTCGCAGGTTCTTGCCATAACAGTGGTCATTCGCTTTTTTGTTACAGGATGGGGCGGCTTCAGGGCGGGTGCGTGAAGACTAAATCATGCTAGGTGAGGTCAGATCATGTTTGAACTACTCCGCTTATGTCAATGATCAAGTTTTAGCTTTTAGCTTATAGAGAGGAAAGGTTCTAATGTCTACTGACGCAGACTTTGAAGCACGGTAAGCACGGCTTTTTCAATGCAACAAGTCCCAACCGCCCCCCCCCTCCCTGTTGTACCCAGGTAAAGGAAACCAGGAACATTGCAGTTCCCTGCGCCGGACGTAGCTTCCCTAGTGATTAGAGTATTCCCTATTTTCCTACCAGGCAACCCTCTGGCAGAATGTGCTGATGTGCCGCCAGGCATGTGCAATTGCTAGTTCAAATGGATCTCAGAAGGAGACATTGCCACGACGGTTGGTACAGCGCAAGAGCTGTCCTGTGCTCGACCGTTGAGCCTTTCCATACTGGTGCTTGGTGCAGACGCAAAGGTACAGTCCTCGGCAAGCGGGAACACGCCTCCACTCGCTCCAAGGAACAGGGCATCGTGTCCAGGGTTTCTTTGCAATTCCCTTGGCACACACAACGGGAATACTGGGTAGGCCCGATGACGGTGGAGGGCTGGGCGGTGGACGGGTGGATGGAGGAGCGCTGGGTGGAGGAGAGTTGGGTGGAGGAGAGCTGGGTGGAGGAAGGCTGGTTGGAGGAGACATGGATGGAGGAGAGCTGGTTGGAGGAGAGCTGGGTGGTGGAGAGCCAGGTGGATTGACTGGGCCCACAGAGAAATCTGAAAAGATATCTATCGTACAACTCACCTTCTGTCCATAACAAACGCAAGTTTCAACGTTGTAGGCATAATACGCATAACGCCAACAGAATGAGCGACAGCTGGTACCAGTATAAGAATCGATATCTACGTTATCAGGCTCAGCAGCAAGAACTCCAGCGACTTCGCAAGTGGGGCAGCCATCTTGTCCAATGCAACTGTCAGCAAGGGCCCCGCAGAATAGTATGAGCAGTAACAATAACAGCAAAGTCAGTGGTAAGGGTAGGACGAGGCCAGGCCGGGATCGCATGGGCGCGTAAGCTAGAGGATGACCAGTGAGGAGGGCGTTCTCATCCATTTCCCTGGATGCTCTTGGACGGAATCCAGCTGTACCAACATAAACAGTGAAGAAAATGAAAAAGGCACGGATGAAAACTGGAGGGGGAGAGGGGGGGGGTGCGGGGGGAGGGGAGGAGGAGCACCATGGGTGCTAGAGGATGAAATAGGCCTGACTGATGCCTTCTTTCCTGAGGGAAGCAATCCACGGAGGGAGAAAAAACTTCCAGCAACATCCTGCTCGAGGAAGGTTCCGGATGCGAGCAAGACGCAAGAAAAAGTGGACACAAGCACGGGGACACCCTCCGGCAAACGTTCTCAAAACGGAGGTTAGCACAACTGGGGGCTGCGCATGACGGGTCTCGCTACTGATAGGGTGTTGTGGTCTCCGTTTGCTAGGACGGAGGACAGCAGAGGCCAGCACAGCATGCAGAGAGGTTAGGGGTAGCCTGGCCTTCTACGGTCCAGGCCTTGACGCGGTAGTGGCAAAGTAGCCGCCAAGGTTCGCTCACTCAGGTGTGAGGTCGTGGACGGCAAGATGAACGGACCACCGCTCCAGATCGATGAAGGTGACTGCAAGCGATGCTGGGGAGGCGAGATGAGGGTGCAGACCCTGCCCTCGACCACCCACTGAGGGTCCCCTCGACGAATGTGCTCGTTGCCCCCACTTCGGCGGCGGAATGGATAGATGGATGGAACAGACAGGGCCACGACAAACTACAATTAGCTTCGGTAGAACAAGCTGTTACAGTAGACGATGCGCTAGGCGGATAGGGTATTGATCGGTGACAGATGCTCTGTACTGTCTACACTTCTGCTCAAATATGGCATGGGTAAGGAACAGTTTAGACTGACAAGAAACGTTCAGGGAGTGTTTCACCATCTGTCCTTGCTCTGCACCGTAGTCGCTCAGGTCGGCCCTTGTCAACACCACAACTTATATTCAACGCATATGGCAACTTGTACTCGAACGCATCCTGACATTGAAATCATTTTGTCCCATATACCCCTTTTGTCGTCTCAACTTCACTATCCGCCCCATCTCCGAAAAAGGTAGAGACGTTTGGACAACACATGGGATATGTCGCAGATGTATGGGGCATGTGATACAGTATACGCAAAATCATTATCGGTGTTGGACAAACAAAATAGGATCTTATAATTCAGGTCATGTGCCGATTCTAGTTTTGTTTTTCACAACGCTGCTCGTGACAAACAGATACCCATTCACATTGCAAACTCGTCTTACGTGGCAAAAGTTGAAATTTGCAACGATCACACGACCCCCCCCACCCTCCCCAACCCCATCCCCATACCCCGCCTCCTCTCAGAGCTACGAGCGCCCGTTCTTTTAAACAACTAGAAACATTAACTCCAACCTTTTTGAGTTAACACATCCATCCGCTCGCTATGTAAGAGCTAAGCCGCCAATCCGCAAGATATGAAAATGAACCAGTGAACTACGGGGTATATCAATCTTTAGAGTCATGAAGTAGGGCATATGGAGACCTAATCGTTTAAGATAGGCCGGATGGTAACTTATATATTAAAGACAGGGAAGATGGAGATGCATTTATGAAACTTGGAGTACATGGAATACGTGAAAGAGAAAGGAGGGATACCTCGCAAAGTCGCTTGCAGCTTGATGTCCCCTACCCCAAAGGTGAGAAACCCTTTACGAGAACTTTCTTACATGCAATGTGTCCGGAAAATGGAAACCTCCCGCGTAGATATTTTGAAAATTAGGAAAATATATGCATTACANTGCCACGAGTGGCATACAAGACGTCACTATACACCTTAAAAACTAAGGTAATTTCTTGAAATATCATTGTTTTATTTATTCCTTCATCAAATCCAAGGTTTATTTTTCTTTTTGAGAATAGGGTTGAGTGAATCAATCGATTTTTCTAAACATTTTTCGCAAGTTTTACGTTGTTCGAGCGTCAAAGCTCGAAAACTTCCATATGAATAACGAGAAAAAACTTTGAGTGATCTTACACTGGCCTGTTTATCTATTCTTGTGGGTTAATTGTACTAAGAACAATGCGGAGAAACCTTAAGATGTACAGAGAGAGAAATTGATGACGTAAGCCACTAGACAGACGAGAATATTTCTATGAGAATTGTAAAGGGGCATATGGAGATTTGCATTGTACGCGCGTGGCTTCTGGTGATCTACTTTTGGACATTATGGCTTCTTGTGATCTAACTTCGGATTCCGTGGCAGATAATTTCCAAAAAACGGGTCCCGTGATTGATGGCTTACGTAAGTGAGAAAACCGTGGCAGGTAGTAACTTTGCCGAAACTTCTATCGCCACAAGATTCACTCGTACACATTCCGATAACAGATCTTAGATAACTGAAAGATACTAGGCGATGGATGTTCAAGGAAGGGCAGAACAGACAGAGAATTGCATGGAAGAGTCATTCATCGAGAACAGGAACTTGATTTCAAAATCAAATTAAGCCTAATTTGGCGGTTCAAAGCCTATTGCTTTTATTGTGTGGGATGCACATGCCAAAAGGTGCCTTCTAACTAAACAAGTACCAAAACTATAGCGAAGACATACATGGGATTCGCTAACGAAGACAAGAAGAATACAAAATGGTCTACTAATAGCAACATGGACGTGCTTTCTTTATATGGGTGTTCAGGATGCAAAATCAAGGAATAGCGAACCCCATTCATGTCTTTGTGAGAGAAAAGACAATGAACGATGAAAAAAGAGAAAAGGACACGGGACATTGTACGATTAAGCGCAAGGAGAAAATAAAGGCAAGAGAAGGGAACAGGAGGAGATAGCAAGAAAGACAGTCTGCGAGCTACCACAACCGCAATCTTTCAAGAAAAAAACCAAAATGTCTGGATAATGATCAACAGACATACAAAGCTAATGCGAACAGCCCTCGGCAAAGACAATGCATTAAAAACTGCCTATCTATACTTTTCTAATACAGTAATCAATCGGAAATCAACATCATTGCAGGAAACACCTCTCATAACCCTCCATTGCACATTCTTGTAAGGAAATGCTTTAGAATGATTTTATTAAACTTCACACGTGATCGTACAAAACTTCTAGTTTTATTCAATTTTGATTTAAAACTTACAAACTATAATTACCATGATTTTATATTCATCCTAGTAATTGTTTATTGAATTATAACAAATTCAAATAAAAGCATGCATATATGCACAAATACAAAGTTTTTCGTATAATTATTCATAAAACTTTACTTTAAATGCATCAGAACATATTATTATTCAAATTGTTTCTTGAAACAATTCATAAAAACATACATATAAGTGAAACAATATATAAAAATATATAACTACATAAACATGAAAAAAAAACTTACATTTACATAAACATATACATATAAATATACATATACGTATATATATACATATACATACACATATA